>OZ026626.1:28211083-28280083 GCA_964020975.1 Hermodice carunculata
TTTAATTTTGCGCTTTGGGTGGTAGCTTGAAAAGTGCGAAATTAAATTGAGTGCGAAAATTTCTAGACCTACAGTATAGTGTGAACTCTCACGTTCCCATTATATGCGTGTTCTAAGCTTTTGAGCGGTTATGTCAGTCATGTTTACATCTGATTTTGTCTCTTTTATATCCTACTTGTCGTATGGCTCAGCTCGTAGTGAGGCCATTGCATATTTCATTTCGTATTCTCGCTCCCATTTTTACTCTCGAATAAAAGTGCTAAGGTCCTTTTTTCTTTTTAATTGTAAACTCGCGCTGGCCAGGAAAATCATTGGTTAACTTCTTTGATTCCAGGGAAACTATGATGCCTAATGAATCACCATATTGCTTTTTCTCAGTTTGATCACATATAAATCCTACAAAGGAACAGTAAGTTATAAAATAGAGTTTAAATACCTAAAATAGGTTCACTTGTCACCGAAAGCTCAATGCGTGAAATTGTACTGTTCATGCAGCAAAGTACAGAATAGTTCTTGGTAAGTTTTGTTTTGTTGAGTACTCATCAACGCCTATCGCAGAGTTTCTAAAGACCTCCAGAAATCAATATATTACCATTGCCACAGGCTTGGACACATTTGAGACAAGATGGCAGTCTTCATGCCATATACATGTATAAATTTTTCATGGAATTTATGACTTTTGATAAAGTAAGTCTTGGTTTTAGCGGTCTTGTCTGATTGATAATCACATAATTTCTTATCTTTAAAAAATATCATGCAAGTGTTTTTTAAATATTCTATTTTCTTTTTAATTCTTTGCGTATTTTCATCTGGACGCTTCTGTAATTACGCGAAACCGATTCAGCAGATGATAACAAACACTTATGACTACATTTTATGAAGAATGTATCTACAGATTGTTTTTGGATGCTGGAAGGCTGTCAATGACAAAAATGTGTTAAAGAATGAAGATTCTAACTGAATTCAATAACTGTGTGGTTCAAGGAGAACGTTATTATGGCAAGTGCATCAATTTCAGCCATCAATCATTAGATTAGCACTGCATATGCTCCAATGGCTCATAGTCCTCGCTGCCGTTTGTTCAAACTGTTCAAACTTTGTTGTTGTTGATGATAACGACGACGACGATGATGATAAAGATGATTATGATTATGACTTCTTGAATTATGTTTGTGAGATCGAGTTTATGTTTTGTAAAACTAATCTAACTTGTATGATAAATAGTTATACCATTGGAGTTAGATGATTCAAATGGTTTATTCTGAATTTCGTTTCTGTTGTCTGCCGCACATTCTCAGAAACGTCTGTGATGGTTGCTATCATACTGATGACTCTACTACAAAAGATGCCATAACGCTATTTAGAGGAGAAAGCTTGTTGATATACACTGAGCCTCGATGGCAATACAGCGAGCACTATTGTGCCTTTATACTTTGCTTTGTTGCAATATAGTATGACACAAAACAAAATGGGAAATCTTTAATATCCGCACGTCAGAATGTTTCTTAGCCTCGAAACGCGAAACTGTACTCGCCACTTATGTTTAAGCATTTGGACGTTTCACTTGAAACTTATTTTACGGTGTCTATAAATATGCTATTACTTTTAGTTTTGATGACTGCCCCACGCTGGAATCTCACTTAAATGCATTTTGGGTTCGAGGTTATGGCATAAAAATATACTTCCTGAGGAAACAGATGTCAAGTGTAAGAAGTCATAATTTGTTGCAGGTTTAATATATATAGAAAATCGCCGGTATCCAATGTTTGGTTTAGAAATACAATTATTTATGATCATATGTGATCGATATGCAAAGTAAGTACACAAGCAGTATATATGGCATTGATCTATCGCACTCAGCGCTCTCCTACTAATGGCACTCTTCTCCCTCTATTACATATCGACATTTTACCCGCAAATGTTACAGACTTGTGAAGTATTTTCATAATATAGTTCCCCATTTCATAACAAATGTTGGCGCCTCATTTCCATTTACCTGCCTACCACGCAAGGTACAAGCATCACATTATTTTTTTTCTGTGACCCAAATGCAGCTTAATTTTTCACGAAAGCCGTAATAATAAAATCTGCAATGGAGACCTATATTTTGTTCACCAAATAATTTTGTATTATTTTCTGACTAAAAATGTGGTGTAAATAGTGTTTAAGTATTTGCCATCTACTCCATTGGGAAGTCAGGCAAGGTAGCCATCTTTCAACTAAGTGTGTTTGAATCATTTACTCTATATACCTTTTTTGACGTGTAATCTTAGATTCATAATATAATATTCTGTGCAATGTATGGTTCAAATGAGCCTCCATATGGGTTTCTATCCTTTAATTACTTATCCGTGTGATTATTGCATAGCGGTTTCTATCCTATAATTACTTATCCTTGTGATTATTGCATTAAAATCTTCCAAGTTAAGAATTAATCACTTGTATCTATAGTTTCAAATAAAGTTGAATCAAATTAACAAATTCTATGGCCTCATATACAAACGCAGCTTTAGGTGCAAGGCTGTGCTAAAAAAACCCCAAAACATATGTACTTTTGGACACCAGAAGAGGTCAATGAAATGTAGCAAATGTGCAGCAGGTGGTTTAGCCCATAACCATACATTTTACTTAAAAAAATGCTTTGACTGCGGAAAGACAATCACTGATAGCCGAATCAGGCATTTATGTTGACTATGCCACTGACAGTCACACTCGTCACATTTCAACTCTAATACCTTCCAGTCCTGATCAGATTAGCGTGAAACCACCAAGACGGCACTCTGAATGTTGAGTACAATTAATAACAATAATGATGATGATGATGATGATGATGATGATGATGATGATGATAATATTGCTGTGGCTTACCACTTTTCTGCCGCGTTCCTGTGTGACACAGGTGGAAAAAAAAGAAAAAGGAGATGAGGAAGAGAAAAACAAGGTAATCCTCATCAGCTTGTGATACCATGTTTTCCAGGACCATAGCAGAGGCAAAGGGTCCACCACACTCTCTCGCACAGCTGTTATGGGCTCTTGGCCCTGTCTATATCCCCCTACACTCATCGCTTATACTTTCTTCTCCCTGGGAGAAGAAAAACATCCCTCACACACCCTATCCCCACCTCTAAGGTTCAGGCATTTCCCATGAGAGACCCCATGGGAGCCCTTATAAGGGCTACAACCATTCCCTTTTCTCCCACTCTGGAATTCCAATTTAACATGTTAGCGTTTAACTCTATCATTTCATTTCCTTTCTCCCAGCATCCTACAGGTAACTCTACACTTTTAGTACCTTCCCTGCCAACCAAAAAGGCCACCCTTCAAACCTAAAACCCATGCTACACGTTCCTTTTCCTCTGAATACCAAACCTATTCTAAACCCTTGTTATTATAATCTTCCATGAGCCACTTTCTGAAAAAATCTTCCCTTATCTCTCTATATACATTATACCACAGCAGCCAATGATCCACTCTCCTCATCTGCCTTTTGTCAACACACCTTATATTATCCGTTACTACCTGTTGTCCACGTCAGTTTTCTCTTGTCTAGATTCCCTACTTTGAAAAAGAAGCCTGGATCCCTTCCCTCCACCCCAACACCCACATTTTTTTCACTTTTGTTACACCTTGTATGCTTATAATGTACTCTTTTCTGTGACTCCTATTTTCTGGTCACCCTTCTAGCCCTCTGTAATAGGCTTACCTATATACCTTTTCCGGTCATCAACCTCATCATATCCTTTCGTATTGCTCTGCTAATTTATCTGTGTCTTTGACCTATCTTGTTTGTTTCTTGGCAACCTCATTGTAAACCTTCCTGCACTACCTGTCTTTACTTATTGTTTGTAGAAACCCCAAGTACTTTAACTTTGCTTTGGCAATCCTGTGTGTGATTTTTTTTTCATTCTAAATCTCCTAGGACTGCTTTTGTTGCTGTGCAAGGTGGTACTCCCAGTCATCCATTTTCCCATCTCATTCTGTGCTCTCTCCATTCCCTGGATATCTCCTTCGCTTTTTGAAATCACGTCTAAGCCATCTATCATTCCTGGGATTGCAACTCTGTCCCATAATGCCCTTGCTGTGTACGCTCTCTTGAAATTATTCAGTACCGTAGCTTTTATCATTCCCTTCGTATGATTCATTTTCTGTTAATTTTCTCCACTTGATACCTGAACATATCTTTACCCGTTGCTTTTACCTTAATGCCTGGATATTCGTACTCGTCGACCTCCCCAATTTCGATCAACTGTTCTCTACCTTCTGGAATTTGGACTTGTCCAATTCTCCATTGTTTATTCCTACCTGGTTTCTTCCCAAGAGTCGTGACTTTACTCTTATCCGTACTGAATTCTAACCTCCATTTATTCTCATACTCCCCTGCTATGTTTAGTATATCTTGTAGTTCTTTCATGGATTCTCCCATGAGTACAATGTCATCTGTAAAAAATATAAACCTGGGATTTTTAGATCACCTACATTTATTTCCTTATCACACTAACTGATCCCCAACGCTTTACAGAGCAAACAAAATTGGGTACAGCACACATCTCTGCTTTGGGCAGAGATGTGTGCTTGGCTTAGTTCTGACATGTATTCTCCACTTCTCCCTTTCCTCATAAAAGTGTACAGTCTACATCTTTATACAACGCTTTCAGAATTTCTAGAAAAATTCCACCAAATCTAAGTCAACTTAGTTTTCCCGTAGGACATCTCTCCATACCCTGTCATAAGCTTTCCTCACATCTAAGAAACCCATGAAGGCTTAGTTCCGCTTTTGTCATGCAAATTGTAACACATGGGTCAATGTGAAGATGTGATCACCTTCCCTTCTGTCTGGTCTGAATCCTTTTTGAATCTCCCCCCCCCCCCCAAGAAGTTTTTGAACTATTCTACTTAGTCTCTGGTACATTATCCTACTGAATATTTTGCCGACATTTGGCGAAATGGCGATGCCCCTACACTGGTTCGATTGGCCTCCTGGGCCCTTCTTTCGAATATATGAAAGCCTCAGTCTGTTCCATTCCTTTGGTACTTGTCTTTCTCAATAACAATTATGAATAGCAACTCGTAGACTATCTTCAATTTCCTCTGGCCCTCTCTAAATGAATTATCACACTATTAGGGCAAGGTAAACTCATTTCGTGATATCCACTTTCTCTAATTGTTGTTTGTACAAAGCTTTGTCCAAATTAAGCAATAGTTTGGGTAAATGCTATTGTTTCATTCACAACACTTATCCAACTGCCCTTGTATGAATATCATTATTTTCATGAACAGATCCATCCACATTAGGCATTATGCCTTGTTTGTCGTGCCAGCGTTTCATCACCATAGTTAAAATTGATGGGTAAATGAACGGGGCAAGACACCTCTTTCCGTTGTATAAAGTAGAATGAATCACCAACAGCTTCGCACTTGGTTTTCTTATCGGACATTGGTTAAAGTTTTTAGTATTATTATCTGATATGTGGTTTTGATACTCTTATCGCATATTGGTTATATCGAGTTTTGTCTGCATCGGCTGTTAGATAATATAACCCTAGACTGAGTCAAAATTGCTATATAACTCGCACATCTCTCCAGGAAAGGGCACCTATTAAAGCAGAAGCTTTTAATTTATTGTGCCGTTCACGGTTGTTTCCCATGAATATGGTGCTTTCTGTAGGATGAATTTAGTAACAGGCTCCGTGCATACAGACACTGTGAAATTTCATATTATTAAACTCTTTTTAAAGCTTCAAACATGGGATTTATCAACAAATACTTTAATTTATTGTGTACGCTCTCGTGTGGACATATCAATTTTTAGCTCAGCTGACTTGTCAGAATTTTCCATGATTTTTTTAAATCGTAAAAGTATAATTCTCCCATGCCGCTCTCCCAGTTGCTTCGAAATTGCATAAGGACACTTCTTCTAGACCCCTAAGCCACAATTGGTTCAACAGGTGGCGCTATAATTTATTATATTTTTAATGAATATTTATGGGTTAAAGCTATTTGTGACTTCTCCCAATTATTACCTACATTGGTCTAAAACATAATGGATATTTATCTTGTATCATATTCTCATGAGTATTTGTGAGTTAAAGCTATTTGTGACTTCTCCAAACCCTTACCTACATTGTTCTGAAGCATAATGGATGAGTACCTTGTGGCAGCACAAAACCAAGCTGCTCACTACGTAGCGACGCTGCGAATTTGTGATTTTTTTGTAATTTGGTACTTATTGGTTAAGGCATGTATTCCTATTAATGCAATGCTAAAGCACATTTTCGACTTTTGCTCCAAAACCCTCACCCATATTCACTTCAAACTTGGCAAGGATGTACCTTGGGAGAGTGTCTACCAATTTCATTTTTAGTGCTCAAGCGACAACAAGTTTAGATTTTCTATATTTTTTTTGTTCAGTTTTGGGCAAAATTTGAGAAAATCTTCTCCAAACCCACTTGGCCAATTACAGTTTTAAAGATTTTTTTTGTTCTTTTGCCAGTTTTAATTTCTTCCCTAAAAGTGTCATACAGATCTTTTTGACACTTGGTGGAACTGTAGGTTGTGGGAGGGTTGGTTACAGCTTATTTTATCTTTTAAAAGAAAAAGGATTGAGGAGCAAATAATGCTTTAAAGGACCCCTCTTGCAGGAGGGTTAAACTTAGTTATTCAGCAAGTGTTGATACTCCAAATCCCTGATTTTCAACAAATTTTTCAATTGGGGCACTTGGGTTACTTGTCGTTTAATGCGTGCATTCTATGAAAGTCAATGGTAATTGCAATGTTAATTCACATTTTTTTCTTCTCTGTGCCAATCTTGTTTATATAAGCACACTACAGTTAAATTATTACTATTTGTTGATACCAGTAAACAATGATATGAAGGTGCCTATGGGGTTTCTTTTGTTGTTATTAATATTAAATATTAAATTTATATTGAAAGGTAAACTGATGTAGTGGCTAGTATTTCAGCAATGGTGGAGCATAGAGCCATGGTTACTGTTACGCAGTAATAGGAATGTACACACCTTTGATGTTAATGTTGACCTTGAGTGACCTTGACAGATCAAAATCACATATTGACCTATATCTTAATACTAGTGGATTACTTTCCATTTAAAAATGATTACTTCTGATCTGTATGTGAAGACTGATATGGCAAACATTGATGATGGTCTGAAACAAAGGTGACTTTGATATTATTTCAAAAGGTCACAGGAAAACTTTCAAATTTAAAGTCAGTGCATCTAAAGTCAACTGAGCCCAGTACTGTCACTACCCCCTTGTATTAGTTCCTTGACTGATTCCATGTATAAAAATGGTGGTCTTACATAGCAGTGCCGTTGGACTTTTTGGTAATCTCATTTAATTTGCCGTGACCCTCTTATAACGGACGTTATTAACATGCGTACGGATGCACTCCATCAGTATACTGGTGACTAAACGGATGCACATTTTGCAAACCTAGGTTATGCTTCTCGATGCATCGAACTTGGATGGAATTTCACATTATACTATTAAAAGTATGGGCAACTCTATGTCTTCCAGAGGCCTATTACTCACTTCATTATCGTAATTCTGTGGGTAAGTACCGTTAACATGATATGGATATCTGCATATGGGTCTCGGATACTGCTTTCTAAAGTGTGCTATATTGGTATCGGCTATGAACAATACAACTCCCAATACCGGGGTGTTTTTTTATGATTTAGTGCATGTATACAGCAGCCTGCTCAGGAGGGACAAAAACTGTCTTATTTTTTCATGCACTATTATTCATTCCCTGTGGAAAAATGCTGGCGAACAGATGGAGGCCACTTGTGGCTGTCCCACTAGATTCTCTGCAGGAACTGTTGACTTTCTTATTGAGATATTTTAACATGTGCGGTGGTTTGCTTTAGTTTTTTTCCTTAAGATATTTTTAACGTACTTCTAACCCATACGATACAGATAGACCCAAGTGCCCCCAAATAGGGCTCATTTTGCAATACTTTACTGTTTAAACACAAACCTGTGCCTGATATAAATGCCTCGCGACTGTTTTTACAGTTCTCCTGTCCCGAACTGTGCCAATGTCTTAGAATGTAAGTTCTACAATAGAAGAACAAAGAAGGGTATGAATAAAAAATAATGACCAGATAGATAAATATATAGATATGTAAAAAAAAGACAAACAGTAAAACAAAGAAACAATTTGATGGTCGTATAAAATAGAAATAATGACCATCTCTCTCTCTCTCTCTCTCTCTCTCTCTCTCTCTCTCTCTCTCTATATATATATATATATATATATATATATACACTCACGAACACACACACACACATATATGTGTGTGTGTGTTCGTGAGTGTGTATATATACATATACATATATATATATATATATATATATATATATATATATATATGTGTGTGTGTGTGTGTGTGTGTGTGTGTGTGTGAGCACACAGATAGAAAGATAAAAAAGAGACAAAAGACAACCATTGAAACAAAGATATAAATATATAGTCTATATAAAGTGGCGGTGAAATTGCGAGCGTAGCAAGTGATTAACACGAGGTCGGTTTTTACGATAAAGAATATCATGACGAAGTTAAATTGGACATTTTAAGGTTTTTTAAATATAGAAAATATCGGCAAATATACGACAGAAAAAGGCTAAGACACCGGAACCAGCGGGCGGTGCCGCTCATTAGAGGTTCCTCCTTGCACTTTCAGGCCGAGAAAATATCGGAAAGCATACATCAGAGTAAGGCTAAGTCACCAGGACCACCAGGTGTTGCCACTCGCCAGAGATTGCTGCTCACACTTGCAGGCTGATCTGAGAAGCTACATACACTAGTATCAATAGATGGCAGCACTGGCATGATGTTCCTGAAGGAACACCGCCACACACACACACACACTCTTTCGCTTTATGGCCGGTGTGGGCTCCTTATTGCACATTTTGCTGACTTGCAGGAAAAAAACCTATCACCATCTTCACGTTGAAGGCTCCTTGCAGACCTAACCCAACCAGTGGTTTCACATTTACCCTTCTCTTCACGACCCCAGATAGCACCTCATACATCTTTCTTAATTGCGTTTGTTTGGGGGCCTCTTGTCTCTTTCATGTTCTTAGTTTCTCTCAGCCGATTCCATCCATTTGAAGTAAACTGGTCTGACGTGAGCAGTGCTGGGTACAGATCCGATAAAACACGGATAGTTACTTGTGCTTCATGCGTTAAGAGAGAGTAGTTCTCGGCAGCTTATCTCAATTGTGTAGAAGTGCCCCAAAATGCGAACAAAGTGACTTCACTCTCCGACACAATATGTCAAAATAGTTGTTTTTTTTATTTTTACTATGTATTTTTTCCTCATAATTTGACGTTTTGGCCAGAGGAGAGTTTGGGAACATCGGGAAGTGTACTGAGTGAAGAAATAATTTTTACTTATCAAAATGCACCAATATTGCAGTTGTACACACACAAAAAATCGTGTTGTAATTTTACGAGAAGTCCGGTGGTTTTTGAAAGATTAAGACACTCATTTTGCCGATTATAAGTTTGTGAAGAAAGAAACCCGACCAGATAAAATGCATTACGTGTGATCAAATAAAACCTTGATGTGATAATTTATATAATGACTTATAATAATTCTATACTCCATTATTAGCTAATCTAATCAACAACAACAACAACAACAAGATGATGATGATAATAATGATAATAATGATAATGATAATGATGATGATGATGATGATGATGATGATGATGATAATAATAATAATAACAATAATAATGATAATAATCACAGATACAAAACACCTAAATTAAATTACTGAAAATAACTGAACCAAGCAATACAGAAATGATAAAAGTAAACCAGAATGAAACATAAAGAGATAGAGATCATGAGACATTCAAACAATAATGATCCGAACTGAAACATAACATGAACCTTGGCTTGGTAAAAGACCGATAACAATACCATAATATAAGTGAAGAATAAACACCAGGGCCAGTCATGCAAAAACAGAACGCATCAAAATGCATAGAAATAAAAAGAAGTCCCAATCTGTTTACACCGACTTGGTTAAGAAACAGGCTAATTTGTGTTCGATACTATGCGGCCTATTGTAATTCTCATTGTGTAAAGCATATCTTAAAGAATCGACAGTTCCCTGGTTTGATGGCGCTGCAGTAATTGACATATTTTCACTAGCATCACCAAGTATTAGAGAGGAAAAAGATACTGAATTACCAGCGATACGATGGAAGAAGCTGCCCTCAATTGTGCTCCCATGCACGACAGCATCAGATAAAAGAAAAGAGGAGAAAGACCTGGCCGGGCTAAATACACTGAAATTACGTCTACCAATGGATAACACGTCGCGAAAAATAATATCCCTAACGCTTGTGACATCTGAAGCTGAAGGTAAAGGGGACAAATGCGACCGTGTGTTGAAACCATAAGAGGCTTAATAATAGAACTTTGAGCAATTTCCAATTTTTTGGCAAGACCAGAATTTAAATCAATACAACTCATGCCATAAGTAAGAGACTGAACACTAATGCCAAATGGAGACAAATGGAGTTTGTCAGATGCATTATTCCGCATGGTGGCGACACCTGCTTCCTATGTCACGTGCCATTTTCTACTATGAATAAAGCAAATTATGTCTATCGCTAGGTGTCTCCACCTGCAGCAGGTGGATACTAGGAGGCAGTTACCCATAGTGCCGCCCACAGGTTACATCTGCCATTATGAAGCCTGATATGTTTCGATGCTACCATCTAAATAACTTTCCTTAGTTCGCGTGTAGCGTCAAAAACACACCAATCGACGCTGCCGATGTTGATCAACTGGAACTAATGATTTTGTTGTTATGTCACCCTTTGGTTGAAAGGTGTTTTTAAGCGGGATTCGAATCATTATAATCCAAATAAGCAGCATTATACTCTTGATAAGCATAAAGTGGGCAATGGGTTAAAATATACATAAAAAGGGTAACCAACCTAGATGTAAGTAGGAATCTGGGTTGATGTATATGATACACCAAACGAAACAACACTGATACTCTGTAACATATAATGGACTGCATTAGCTGACGGCAATTCATAACCTACCAGAACAAGGTATCATAATTATTATAATTTTGCCCACTCGGTATAAACACTTATCAAGGCTTATTCATCGACAGCCTCCCCGCAAAATTTGAACAAAATGTTGCCCTGTGGAAAATTATCGTATCGCCGCACATGTAAAGGAAAATATATAATACAGAATAATTGATTCGACTGGCAAGGATACTTCTGACCTTTCAAAGCGCGCATGAACGTGGAAACAGGTCAGGTCAGGATGGCAGGCAGACTTAAAACGCAGACTTTTTGGTTTTTTGATAAACGAATGTTAATTACTTTTTGTCATACCACTGACCTGCTTCCAGAAATATCTCAAACTACTTCTAATGTTCCAATCACTGAAGTAGACTCGGGACAATGTAATAATTACACTTTGTTCATTTAACTATAGGGAAGTTTAATGCAGACTGTAGTAAAACTCAATGGAAGTTTAATGTTCTAAATGCACATATTGGATCGAACCAAATCTATACGTAAGGTTATCAATCATCTTAGTGCTGACTGATATTATTCTGCATATAACACGGTAAATTTACTGAAAAATTGCAGTGATTATGCATTTTTGAAAAGTGTACAAACCAACGATTTAGGCATGTGCACCGTGGTAATATGTTTTCGTAAAAAATGTTTTCACGGAAATTAAGTGCAAAAAAAGTAATCGCAATTCTGTGATACAGATTTTGGATTTAGTTTCCACATTTCAATATTCACATATTTTTGCAACAAATGTATGGCAAACTGTAGAACACATTAAAAAACGTGTTCAAATTTTGGATATTGCCGTTTAATGCGGTACAGTTGATTAAGTAGGAATAATGCTACATCAAAGGAAAGTTACATTTTACATGACTCTGGCCACAAAAGGACACAAATTTTAAAACTCCAAAGCACGTTTCTTTGAATCACAGCATAAACGTATGTTTGCTGTAAAATTGATGTCCGTACCTTCAAAATGGAAGGAGTTGAATCGATATTTGTGGCGAATTTTGATCTTTTATGTGATTGTTATGGCAACATAACCACCATCTAACATTATAAAATCGCTATAAACATAGTTTCCAGTTTCTTAGCTTTCAGAAACTGTACGCTTTACCACACTGAAAATCTAATTGTGGGTTTATATGTAGCAAATTATGAAAGTCACTGTTAGTCTGAGCGTCCATCCTCAAGTAAATATATGAAATGATTTTGTTAATTTTTATGAAAAAAGAACAACTCAATATTGGCATTTCAGCTGCAAGTTTTTCAGTATTATATGCTTTAAATTGAACAATTTCTAATTATAGCAAAATTGGAAAATGTGTAATCTAAGTAATGAAATTAAAGATACAAATGTTTGTACAAAGACAATGACATTGAACATGCCACGGATATATATATGCTACTTTCTCACAATTCAGTTTTCAAGACCAAAATCGAAGCGAATCGCAAGACAAAAGAGAACCTATTTCGACAGTAAACTTTGATGCGGCAAATTAAGTTATGTACAAATTCTCTATATTGTTAAAATCTGCAAGGCGACTGTTGCCTATGAGACTGAAATAAAACGTTGGATTCTATTAACTTGGAATATAAATGAACAACAAATTTGAAGGTTGAAACATGAATTTGCTTATTTAAGCAATGGAAACAATGTACAGAGTGGAATTATTATTGTTACTTTATTTTTGTTTAATGCTTGGGAAATAGTAGTTATGATGCCACGAAGGGTATGACAATGAGTGTGATCTTGCGTAGCCCATCGAGTCATATAACTGGGTTAAAAACGCGAGTGTCGTGCTACTGCCTTTGCAGTGTGTTTCATCTTTAACCATGAAACGAACCTGACATTCCTTTCGTAAGCTGAGAGAGAAACAGTGGGGATCCCGAGAATGTATTTGTAGAATCATACAAGTGTAATTTGCGTAAGCTTCAGTTTATCATTGTTGAGATGGCTTATATACTTTCTTCTTCTTTGCAGGTACCCGTCAGTCAGCGTTTGTTCACGCCATTTCGTCTGCGGGAGTTTCACATTCTGTGACACGGGCGTGTAGCTCAGGACATTTAGACAGATGTGGTTGTGATCGTACAATACGCGGTAAAAGTCCAAAGGGCTTTGAATGGGCAGGATGCTCAGACAATATTGCATATGGAAGTGCATTTTGTAAATCATTCGTAGACCGCCAGAGAGCGTGCCAGAGGAGCACATTCAAGTCGAGCGCTCATGAATTTACATAACAATGAAGCAGGAAGGAAGGTAAGCAGATATATTTCTTGGTTTTTTCACCTTTTTTTCCTTGGGTGTTTACATCAGCGCCACCTAGCGACATGCTGTTTTGAAGGAAATGATTCATTTAAAACATGCCACAGTTTGCTGATGAATCAGCTCAACAAAGCGATAAATTGTAGGCGTTATCTTAGGAGGAGCAGGAGGAAAAGTAGAAAATCTGTACTTGGGACCACAAAAATGAAGAAACATGAACCCTTTTTTTTTTTAGCTATTACCCCAAAATAAATATCAATTTGTCTTGTTTGAACTGACTTGATGAAAACCAATAAAAGAGTGACGTCACTTTTACTACGATGCAACGAAGGGTGACGGAGGCCCAAATGATTAATTGCGTGCTTGAAATTTTCTTACGTGCGCACGGCGCCTGTCGGGCTAAAAAGCAATTCCTTGAAAATTTTCTGTTCAGCGTAGCCACCTACCAAAGATGTTGCCTCGAGCTTTTGCTTCAGTCTTGGATTTAAACCCAGTACACCTTGGAACAGTAGTTTGAATAGTGGGCTTAGATAAACCAACAGACAGGGTCACTGGGTTAGACGGGGCTTGCGCGAGCGATCACAATCTGTCAACGCAGCTTGCCATTTGGACGCTTCTTGTCTGAGACCGCGCATTTTGGGAAACTGAAGCAACTGTATTGCGTTGAAAAGAAGCAAGCTTTAAATCAACCCTTCTGTCAGGTTTACAGGCAAACACGGTGGGCGTTTAACTCACCTAACATAAACAGGTATCAAACACTGAATGCCTGTGTAGCAATTTCTTATTTACACTGCACTTTACCAAATTGCTGAACTTTGAGAACAATTTCAGACGGATAGAAAAGCATAAGAAATTGTCAGAGTATACTAAAAAGTTCTTTAGCTTTTCAGATTATATATTTTTGGGGTGTATGTTGAAACCTTTTCTGCTCAAAGCGCATAAAAGCACCCGGATATAAATTGTCGTCTGCCACAGTGTGTACAACTACATTTCTCGTTAACACGGGCAAATGTTGATGAGAATTGTAGATCAAACCTACCATTTTCATAATGTGAGGCTTAGTAGATCTAATACATGTAGATGCCAACATGACATCACCATAACATGTCCCAGGTCAACAGCATTCCTTTGGCGCGGCTTAACGTATACCATGCAAAGGAAACTGTTAACTCTATCTTGTTCTAAAAAGGCAAAGGGTTAAAGCATGTGAAAAAAGATGCCGGCGATAATTCAGCTGTTCGCAAAACATCGCAATCTTACCGACACTGAAACCTAGCCCAAAGCAAGACAAGAAATGTGTTGTAGTTCTTGGCATTCCCCAGTATTTGTAAACATCGATTCAAGTGCATATGTGTAACCAGTAGAGAAGCCTGAACCCGGCGGCCTCAGTTGAGGTTTGCAGTTACTGCTAACACACTAGAGCATATTGTAGCCTTCTGATAGAACTCCTCTGTAAACAAACAAAAAGATTTGTCATAAATACTAACACTATATGCAATATGGTGAAAATGACCCTTGAACCGAATTTGACCTCGAGGTCACCACCTGTCTGGCAAAGTCTTCTGATAGATCATCCGATATTTTGGGTGAAATATTCCTACCATGTGGTCCATCATTTACGGCAGCAGCCATCAGGCATTGGCCAATCGCAAGCTTTAACAGTCATGATGAGGCATTGGTCTGTTCAGTCAGTTGCCTGCGTAACTGACTTTCAGGACTTGCAGGGCTCTTTAAGTCAGGCATCAGGCAAGCCATTTTTGGGCTAAATAGAATAACAGCTTTTATATTAGGTATGATATGATATTATCATTTTTTTAAAAATCTTTCTAGCGACACATTATGGGAATGGATATGCAACGTGTAGTCTATTTGAGCAATTTTCAATTTGCTATTGTATGTGATATACAATATTTGTCCTCAGTTAGCACTGTACCTATGGGAGTACTGTGGTATTTCAAAGGGAGTTAGGAGGTTCGCTGTATCATTGAGAAGATATAAAGTGGCGAAAAGACTGACCTGACCTCCGTCTGCAGTACCTCTTATTGTCTCTTTCTTTCATCCTGGAGAAGCTGGTTATGGTCATTGAGTGATGAGCTTCCATACAACTATACCTTTTCCTGACTAAAATGAGGGCAAACGCATTCATCTTTTAGTTGCAATCCATTGTGCCCCACATTGTGAAGATAGAAATCACACACACACACACACACACACACACACACACACACACACACACATATATATATATATATATATATATATATATATATATATATATATACATATATATATATATATATGTGCATATATATATATTTACATCTACTAGTATATCGGTATAATTCCAAAACTTCAAATTCCCTGTTACAATATCACTGCAGTTGGAATTGTTTCTGTTTTGCTGATTTGTCATGAAATCTAGATTATACATAAATTGTACAGCCACTTGACCCCATACGGTTAACTCTTTCATTGCCAATCTGACAAAGAAGGACTGTGTTCTCAACTGATTTTCCGCGACACCAGCTTCGTGTTCATTCCAGGGCAAACTTTCATTAAAGTGCCGAAAAGGTCTTCCAGGTCAACAGCTCTCATCAACGCCCAAAGTGCGTGGAGGAAATCCATTGACTGTTAAGTATAAGGACTGAAAGAGTTAAAAGTAGGGTAGAATATGACTCGTTATGGACCAAACTGTCTCAAGTTGGGACCCCATGTGAACTGATCGATGTAAATTTGACGAGGGCCTCGTTATATTTGCGTTGAGCTGTGGTTAAAATATTATATTCGTGCGGCTGAGGTGACACTGCTCCTCGGTTTTCAAAAACCAGAGGCTCAGGTATAAGTCTGGTATCTAAACTGCACACAGGTGTAACACACGTGTTTAAGTTTGCCATCCCCTGTCAGTAGGCGCGTGCCAGCTGGGGCAAAACAAGCCAGGGAAACGATTCCAATTGAGACAGCATCAAAACACAAGCCTAGAGGTTGGTTTGATGAAGACATTGGTTTCATAGTGATTGAATGACACAGACATGTGGGGTAATGTGTGGGTTTCGCGGCAGCAGGAGGAGTGGAATTATTTTCAGAGCCACATTGAATCCGTCTGACCTTACCTTTCGCAATTTATTTGCTGAAGTAAGCTGATGCGCCGAGGATGAGCCATGGATGTTTGTAGTATGATAAGACTTATGTTCGAAGATAAAATGTTTTGTTTGGAGACCTCACAAAGAATGTCGCTTTGGCTGTCAGTGTTCTTGACACACAGACCAGCTTATGCAGCATTAATTGCTTTGGTTTACAACAATGCATTTGATGATAAAATTAATGTTGCCTCTTGTCTAATTAAGACTGAATACGAAATTACAAACTGTTCGTAAGTTCCGACAATGAAGGAAGATCATTCACAATAAATACTAAATGTCCCTGCAATCTCTTGGATATGTTTAGACGAAGCGTAATTGAAAATTAATAATAATAATAATAATAATAACAACAACAACAACAACAACAACAACAACAACAACAATAATAATAATAATAATAATAATAATAATAATAATAACAATAACAATAACAATAACAATAACAATAACAATAACAATAATAATAATAATAATAACATATGCTTCCCAATATGTTCAAAATGAAATATATTTAAGATTATATAAGGGGAGATCAAGAGAAGCTCGTGCATATACTTTGGAATGTACTCTTTGACCCTTCATGAGCAACCAATTTGAGCGGTAGACTAGTGAACACAAATGCATCATAGTGGTTGATTCATTATCCAGCACTGTTACCGCAAGATTGCGTCACAAGTGCCCAATCGCAGCGAGTGTTTTAAACGTATGGACATTCCTACATGACATTTTCAATCGTTAGTTGCTTCAAGGCTCTCAATTCTAACAATGTGACATTTCAGGACATTTCGTCACCCGTTATGTATTTTTTCTTTGAAGTACGAATTAGACATGGAAACTACACGCTAAATGAAAATCAGCTTCGTTTTCTTTGGAGAAAGGCTTTCAGCAAGAGCTCTGGTCATGCTTTCGTAAAATACCAATATGATTTTCCTGCTGTTCGCATTGGAATAATAGTTGTTTTCAATGATTGAAAATACCTAGGCTTCACACAGCAGGCAAATACCTGTTTATAATACTAAAGGTCATGTTGTATTTACCCATTGTGTTACTTTGGTTCACATTTTCGGTGACAAAATGAGTTGGACAAAAGACCCTTTTGTAATCTTATTACCTGGACTGTATACAAAACCATCAAATCTGCTCAAAGCATAAATTCTCCACAGAAGTGTCTAGCCTAAATTTTGGTTACTCTTCCCAAGTTTGCAAACAGACAATTCTCACTCAATTCTATTCTTAAATCCCATTAAGTCTGGTGCAAATAGCAATATAAAAAGTGGAGAAGTATCACACGTTGGTGATATGTGGTCTCACGAACCTCGCTCGTGTCAATGGAAGTCCATAGCTTTGATCCATTCAGCTATTTTATTTCTGAGCAGTGAAACATAACTGCATATACTATGTTGGAATGTAGTGCATCTCTTCAGCGACTTAATTTTCGTATCTGAAAAGGACTTGAGAGGTGCTTAGCATGTCAATGCTACACTGCTGAATGTGCGACCCTTTTTCCACTAAAGGCACGTTGTATTAACACCCGCAAAATATTAAGTCCATTAGAACGGGTATATATATATATATATGTGTGTGTGTGTGTGTGTGTGTGTGTGTGTGTGTGTGTGTGTGTGTGTGCTACATTACAGGTAATGGAAATTTCTTCAAGTTGGTGGCGTAATTTTGATTTGGCTATAAACTGAAACCTGATATATTTAACTGCTAAATGACGTGTACCCTGCAAATTTCTGTATGTCGAGTTCCTGAGTGATATTATTTTGGAAGTGCGTTTCAGATATATATTTTTGTGGTTGTTATCTTATATATATATATATATATATATATATGTATACACGCACACGCACACACACACACACGAACACACACACACACACACACACACACACACACATATATATATATATATGTAGTCGTAAACGAAATGATTTGTAATTAATATTTCAACATTATCAAGTGTGTTGATTAGAATAAAGGAATCGTCTGACATGTAGCTTTTGTTTGAAATTTATAGTATAAAAGTTTTTTTTTTGTTTACAATGTATTTAAGTTTTTAGGGTGTGGTATTTAAGGTTTTCTTTATTATGCAACAGGTTATGTTGGAAATTAAATCTATGGATTTTGAAGTGAGTGTTAATTGTGGGTAAGGAACTCTGATAGACCTCAGCCCTAGACATGGCTGCAGGAACGGTCGTTATGACATTAAAAGGAATATTTGGAACATTTTGACAGGGAGTCTTCATTTACAGCTGTTGACGCTCAGCCCAATTGCGGCCTTATTTATTTTCTAGGAGTTGCTGCTTAATAGTATGTACATTGATAGGGTATGAGCCCACTTTCATGTCAGGAAATTTGGATCTTTGATGTTCAGCCTGTTCTCTGATATTGGGGATCCATTTGATCCAAATCGGAAGTTGCGATGGAAAATACCTTGGATCCCTGATTTTTCATTTAATCGACTCCTGGTTTTTCACTGAATTAACATTGGTTTAAGCGTATCTTGCATTTGTTTCGCAAAATTTGTGTATAATAAGCATGCAGCTTTTAACGGGGCTGCATAGATAATGTCCCACACACACGTGCGAAAAAGGTGAACTAAAAAAAAATGCTGATGTCGCCGTTGGCCGCCGCCTGAGGGATAGAGCTTTCTTCGTGTGACATGTTCCAGGTGGTCCACGTTCAGCAATTACGTACATATTCCAGTGAAGCAGGAATAGTCAGCTGATTTAAGGGGAAAAAAGCCCACGACAAAGTGTCTTTTCGGAAATATATGATGGTGATCCTTGATCTGTGCCACCGTGTTAGGAGTATGGAATTTGGATTTTTGAGACATGTCTTTGTGTGGTTGTCTTTGACTGAGGTCCCAAAATCCATAGTAAAACAGGTCAGAAAGAATGCTAATAGAGAAAGTTCACTTTCCTGCACGTTGAAATTGGAAAAGTGTGGACTTGTCCGGGCATTTCACAAGGAACTTACCGTAGCAAAAGTCTATCAGGCAGCTTCGACCAAAGTCACTTATCTTGATTGCTCGGAGAACAACGGACAGAATACAATTGTGTTGCGACCTTTTGTGTCCTCAGGCTACAGCAATATAACATTCGATTTGTAATCTTGATCAAGCTTGCCAATTTCTCTGCGCTGTTTACCAGATAACTAAAATACGCTGTGACAAAATGACAAATACCGGAATTTCGCATTGTTCCCTCACGTAGAGGTGTCTATCTCAGAGATGTACTATGACAGTGGTTCGGTCTCTTCTGTTTTCTTTCGGAGAGAAAACAAAGCATTACCACATTCTTTTCGATGTAATCTACGTTGAGTGCTTTATAACAGGGAACCACCCGACTCTGTAGTTTTCTGAGAGGTATGAGAAGAATTTGGTAATTATTTTGGAAAAGGTAGTTGGTGAGAAAGGCAGATGGGAACCGTAAATGTAGATGGTCGTAGCCGCGGGCTTATCCTTGATTGTCAGAAACTAACCATGCCGGGCTGATCGTCTGTCAGCCCCATACCTCGGTTCACTGATCTCTAAGCCCGCCGCATTAAATGGAATAAATAGTCATTGGAATCAGCGGCTTTTGCAAACTATCTGGTGAAATTTAGCAGAAATAATTTACTTCCTCTCCAAGTGGGATCTTTCATTCGGAGCACTCGTCTAACACTGTTTTGGCCCTTCATTTACTTTCTGTCGCAATTTATCAATTGACCTTGTCTGTAAACTCACCCTGCGGGATACTGATTATCCTCAAGGCTTTTGGAAGATTCTTAATGGACACAAGAACCACAGAGCCGGACCAGAGTGCTCCAAGGAGAGCTGAGAGCAAGATATTTCGTTTAAAGAAAAAATAAATTCTATGAAAGTTTCACTGTGGGCCATTTTCACCTGACAACACGAAGCGAACATAGCGACGTGACACCGGGGGTGTGCAGGCGCCAGTCCTCTTGCTCTGATGTTCACTTGTGACTTGCAGCACAAAGACCTTCAAACACAAAAGCCTGCGGTAAAACGACAGTACTCCGTCTTATCCTGTTTACTTCAATACACGACCTAAACTCGCTACTATTTAGCCATTATATCGATACGGGAGCTTGTCACAAAAGACTCCCTGGTGCATGAAGTTTGAAAGCACCATGGTTGAGCGCATATATTCTTGGTCTACTCGCGACAGCTAGCAACTGTGCCGGAACTGAAGGCCTCACTCATACCATTAACTAGAACGTCACTGGCTTATTTGACATCCCATGCCTCAAGTTGTTGATGACCCTGGGTGAATTTTGCGACATTTGTGGCAAAAAGGTGCTTGAATATGCTTTTATCTTTTTTGAATACAAGTACATGTGCTCATAAACTTTCAACGCCAAACGAATAAGCAAATTGCGCTGTTTTCTGATAACTTGGTGACTTTAATCTAGGGCACAGGCAAGTTGTAGGCATCTGGCATCTTTTGCTTCAATGACAATCACCCTCGTGGGCCTCAATTGGATTTAGCATACACACACACACACACACACACACACACACGCACAGACACCGACACGCGCATACATATTTTGAGAAATTCACTGCACTATGTATTTTTGCACAGTTTATAGTCAGAATTGACCTTGATGATCGTCAAGAAAATAATCAGTTACTATAGTATCTCATATGGTGGAAAGATTTTTTACACAAAGAAAAGTTTTTTTTCGACAAAGAGGAAACAATTGCTGGAATTCCGTTATCTTTTTTTTTTTTTGAAAATCACTTTAATTTCTAGGTGGCTCTGTTGTTGTAAGAATCTTGAAGGCAGTAAAATTACTTTTTCATGTGTCCTTTTTATCAAAATTTGAGGATTTACCTGAGTAGCAAAATCATACCAAAGCATCGTTTACTACGGCAGCAGTAATCTATGGTAACAAAGCCCGTTCTCTGATTAATAATTATACTATTTTTGCAGTTGTGTACGAACTTATTGAGAAAACGGAGAGATTGTAAATTTACGGAGTCATGTTTTGAAGCTTCCCTTATGTGTATTAGCACCAGCCCCACTATCTGTCATCGTCTATTTATGTGTCTCTTCTGTATGTTTCTGTGCTGTCTTTTACGTCCTGTTTATATGTTGTCCTTTTTCTTCTGCGAGAGGGGTTAATATAGGGTTTCTCTGTTCCCCAATCTTTTTCATTTGAATCAAATATGTTTAAATCAAGGCATTAAAATTCATTTAGAGCAAGAATCAATTTGATCCTCTGTGTTAAAATTTAATTTTCCTTCGGGCCCTGTGTCCCGATTACAGGTATGTATGATATAGGTGTCGTATTAGCCTCAAGGACCGCTCTGCAAACCATTCATCTCCCATCAATAGGCAACAATTCGTCATTTCTATCAGCCTCCATTTTCACTTCTCCTGTCATACAGTAATGAGTTTCCTGACAGAGAGTTTAAATATCTGGTTGTAGTTTTCTGACACACCGTCTATTAGCGTTGGATCGGTGTCACAGGTCGACATGGCCTGTCTTGTTGCAGGCGCTATATATGATTGATATCACAAACCACAATGTTTTTGCCCTGTGACCAACTAAGTGTACCAAATGGCAGTCCCCGTTCTCTTTTAACTACGGTAAGTCAATCTGTCAATGGATATGTCTGTAATCTGCCAATCCTACATGGATATCTTTAACCCGGATGCTTTCAGAACCAGTCATAGGAAAGGAAATAGCGTTTGCTCATAAATCAAATTGAATAAAATGCACTAAATGGTCCTTGTTACCCCTCAACCTAATCTATGACGCAGTGTTGTCCACATTCTCTAGCTCTGGGAATTGGCCAAGATAAGCAAACGGCCAAATCAGCAACCACTGGACTACTGGAATAATGGAGGCCTATTTAGGCCCACTTTATTGGGAGAAGGAGGGAATGATTGTTTTTCGTTATGCGTCAGCAAATTCTGCCGGCACAAGGGATAAAATGAGGCGACATTATATCATTTTTCTTGATGATTGTGATCACGGCAGATTTGCGCGTGTGCATTTTACATGTGGTAATTATTTAAGGTATCAGTTTGGGATAGGCTATTTATGTGTAAATAATGCATACATTTTCTGGATTCGCTTTAAGTCAAAAGACCAGACACACGCGGGTGCTATTGGTTACGCTGGTGACCTTACCACATGACTTTGGAATTGATTTTCAAAGCAAAGCGCTGATGCTAATTCTGCTGCGGGAAAGGTTGCAGACCTCGCAAATCTCCTTTTTCAGCAAGAAGTTTGCCGTCTTATATGCCGCACTCCATTCATGTGTTTTATCATTGATGTGTGTCAATGTGGTCAGTGTTTTGCGTTAGCTGCACATCCTTACTGTTCCTTTTCTTTTGGCGCTCTTTTATTTTAGAGTTCGGAATATTTGAGGGAAGTCACCGTAAAGAGCGGCGCAGACTCAAGCTGTGGGCTCAGCCCATTTTGAGGTGTGTCTTTTGTGGTAGGGCCTTTTTCATAGTGACTCCGAAACTTATAAACTGGATAGGGCGACTTTAATTTCAGTTCATATTTTAAAAAAAGGCCATCTGCAGAGAAGGTAGAAAGAGAAGACGATCGTTACCAACTGCCGTCTGCAAGTTCATTTCAGTAAGAATTGAAAAAAAAAGGTGACAGTAACCCCCAGAATGAACGCATTTCATACAGCAAAAGGGAACCCAAGTTTGAAAAAGGGAGGGGAAGCCAGGAAAAGTCGCTATAATCATAAAACTGGAGCCCATGGAAATATTGTACTGACATAGATAAAGAAAAACATCCAAGAAGAACTTGAGTGCATTTTGTGTCAAAAGAAAACATCCAAGCGCACTTGGCTGCGCTTTTTTTTCAACGGTGAACAATCAAAAGCATTTAAATGCGCATTTCGTTATATCAAAAGATTTAAGTGCACTTAAGCTTACGTTTTCCCAAAGGAAAGCGCTCAAAACATTTGGTTTCATGATGCGTCAAAGGAAAACATTCAAGAACCCTTCAGCGCACGTTTTATAAAAATAGTCAAATAGAAAACACGAAAGAACACCTGAGTGCACGTTTTACCAAAAGGAAAACACTCAAGAAGAAATGAGTGCAAGTTTTGTCAAAGGAAAACATTAAAAAACACCTGAGTGCAAGTTTTGTCAAAGGAAAACATTCAAAAACACCTGAGTGCAAGTTTTGTCAAAGGAAAATATTCAAGAACAACTGAGTGCACGTTTTGTCAAAGGAAAACATTCAAGAACATACTTGAAAACTTGTTTATTTCCAAAGGAGAATTGTATTCCCTGGTTACCTTTTCGTTTTTTGAGCAATGTACAAAAAAACATGGATATTGGACGTTTTTATGCACGGTCAGTGTACCAATAAGGAAGAGAAGATCCCGGTCAGACAGAAGCAAAGGGGATCAGCAACAATAACAGACCACTCGTCTTTTCAACAATATCTTTCGGTGACAGTTGCTACCACTGTGCAACCAGAATGCTTTAACTGCACGCGCGATTTTTTTTATTCAAGTAGCAATGAATAAAAAAAGACAGGAACGGGCAGTTTGATCTGTCGGTAATGTCCAGTAAGGTGAGATACATTTATCAACTGTTCCACTGAAGTGAAAGTTGATTTGACGATTTGCAGACTAAGCTTGCTTAAGGGCGCCTTTTAAGTGTAAGGTAGGTTACCTCCTAGTCAGAGTGGCCTATTGGCGCGGAATAGTGTCATTTTACCTTGAAGGAAGATTTTCAACAGTTCGGATATACCACAATGCTGGCGTGGTATACATAACGGTTGTCAGTGATACTCAGTAATATATGTGGCTCTTGCCGATACCTGTTTACAGCTTGATTTATATGACGTTTACGTTTGCGAATGGTTGATTTGATGAAGTAACAGATATTTGGTAAATTTTATCATATAGCTAACACTTTATGATAATTATTGTTTGCATCCACTGAACTCTGCAACCCATGTTCGAACGGCTTAGGCTCAGACACTATTATTACTAAATGAATAAGAAGGAATCAATTGCACGCTTTTTTGATGATTAAATTCTTATTGTTCTTTAAAGATATATGTTAGGGTCCAACAACCATAATCTTCTCTACTGTTGCTTAACCCAATTATAGAAAATCTGCACGTGTTCTTATAATTAACGACTTTTTACGGGGTTGCTGGTATCAGATATGCATCGGGAACGTTGTACCCAAAGTGACAGTCCCTCTGAAAACAATTTTAAAGGGTATTTTAGGATGTGCGTAATTGACTGAAAGACTCAAATGAGCCTTGAAATGATCTATGAGGATGTTGTTAGAATGATGCACAGCACGACCCTCACTTGGGGTATGGGTGTTTATAAGTTGGTGGTCAATGTCTTAGAGGCGTCAACATTATATTGTTCTTGTGTCAAATAACCTTACCTTGCCCTATGTTTTCTGACGGCTACAATTTCAACCAGTCAGTTTCATTCATTGCCATACAAAGCAATGCTTCAACTGTCTATCTCAAAAGAGAACCGTCTGTCTCCATGCTTAACCCTTTACCTTCAAACCGTTTACGCCCGATGCAAAATGTCGTCTGCTTCAAACATAGTTTTTAGTTTATATAAAAAAGTTCCATGAGAACTGTAGATGGAATCGGTTAGCATAAATGTACCATCGTTCTTGTTTGGCAACTTTTGTGCCAACTACCGCTTTGGACTTGGTCACATACAACCACCAGATCAGTTACTTATCTACGCATCATGACCGTCTGATCATGAAGATGAAAACGGTAGTAATAATTCTTCCTCTGAATGTATCCCACAAACCGAATAATTGTATCGCTTTTAAGTTTCTTGAGGCTAAATGTGTCACATGACGCATTTAAGTTTCCGGGGGCTAAAGGAGACATGTCGACCCCAGGGTTATTGATGTGCTGTCATGATCTAGGAAAAAATCCCTAAAAAGTAACGATGAACCAACACCATGTGCGCGCCTTAGCTTAGTTCACTGGGTTCACATGGATGTGGGAATCTATATCAAAGGAATTGATAGCACTCTATGTAGGGTTAAGTTGCCCATCATTTCAACGGTTTGCCAAGGAAACGCATGCAATAGATTATAAAGTGAACAGACCTCAATGGCCTTAGTCGAAAGATTTCCGTCTTTTCGAAAATGCTATGACTGCACCGTACGATGGGAAATACTTTTAAAGCACGGGCATCATGAGATGTTTTAAGTGACTCATAACAGCTATATTTTAGTACACCAATCTCTTACTTCTCGAATGGTATTAAAAAGAAAGAAAAGAACATTACTAGTCAACTTTAGGTGCGCGGAATATATTTAAAGGTCACAAGGTTAACTATTTGTCTTCCACGTTAACTGCCGACCACGCATTCAGCATAACTCATGCTATCCGTTTGCATCCGCCCGTCTGTCTGTTAACTTGTTTCATTTTTAACTTCTCAAAAACCTTTAGATGGAGTGTTTTCAGTTTACACATGGATGTTCCCCGGGTAGTCGTCTACCAATCATGCAAACTAGATGATGGAATTATGTTTTATTTTTTAAATGATTGTTTAAATTGATCTTTTGAAAGAAATGAAATGTTAATGCTATTTTCGACTTCTGCAGAATGGCGAATAGAATTGCATGGAATTTTAACAACATGTAATCTTACTAAAGATAACGCAAATTTGCCAAAAATAAAGGGCCATGCTACGTTTTGATGACATTATGGGATATCAAACTTTAGGACCACGTGTCATTAACTGCTACAACTATATAGGTATATGGTGTCAGTACACTGCATTTATTGCAATATTGCCAAAGTGTTGTATGGAATACTTTGATTTTACCCATGCATGTTGCCAAGGTGGACCTACACCAAAAGTATGAAGGAGATGATGGTGCAATAATCATGCATTCTCTGACAGGATATTGTCTTGCCCTGCGTCGTCCGTCCGTCCGTCCGTCTGTCTTGTCGACGTTACGCTGTATCTCAAAAATATTCACCGCAGCTTTACCAAATTTTATCATAGATTCACCTTATAATGGACCAGATTCCTATCTATAACCAGCTTCCTCTGATTATTTTCAAACTTTTAATTTATCTATTTGAAGGCCGTCTCAGTGGCGTCAACCCTGATTTCATTACCGCGATATCTCCAAAAATATTAACCGCAGCTTTGCTAAATTTTTGTCAGAGATGCATCTTATGGTGGACCAGGTTCTCGTAAAAAACCAGCTTCCTATTTGCATTCATATTTTTTTTTACGAACCTTTAAATTATTTATGTCAAGGCCATCTGAGTGGCGCCCAAGGGGACGGCGTTATCATGATATCTAAACGAGGATGCAGTGCAGCTTCACCAAATTTGATCAGAGATGCACATTATAATGGACCACGTTCCTGTTGAAACCCAGCTTCTTATTTCTAAACTTATGAAACTTTGCAAGTATTTATTTGAAGGCTGTCTGAGAGGCACACAAGTGGATAATCTTGTTACCATAAAATCTCAGAAAGGACCCATCAAAGCTTTATCAGGTTTTCGGTGCAGTTACACCATATTATGTCACCTGTGAAGTCTTCCACCCCCACCCCCTCCCCCCAAAACGCAGAATTGAGAAAAAAGTTTGGGGGCGCCAAGGGTAATCCGTTATCTGAACGCTATCTTTATCCAATTTTGATCACGTTGGGCTCAAATTGCAGATATTGTAACACTACACATTTGTGTTATATACATGTAACCTCTAAAGGTCAAAGGTCAATGTCAGTCGGACCTTTCAAATTTTCATCTAGCAATCACCTGGTCAATTTTCATCCAATTGTTATCATGTTGGACTCACAATTGTAAGCATTGGGACACTGCACATTTTTGTAATTTATATGTGACCTCTAAAGGTCAAACGTCAATGTCATTTTGCCATTTGAAATTTTTTTTCCAGCCATAACTCGGTAAATTTTCATTCGGTTTTGATCATGTTGGGCTCAAAGTGTAGATTTTGTAACACTGCATATTTTTTATTCACAAGTGACCTTTAAAGGCCAAAAGTCAAGGTTATTTTGGGCCTTTGAAATTTTCATCTTGTCATAACTAGGTCAATTTTCATCCAATTTCAGTCATGTTGAGGTCAAATTGCAGGTATTACAACACTGCACATTTTTGTAATTTATATGTGACCTCTAAAGGTCAAACGTCAATGTCATTTTGCCATTTGAAATTTTTTTTCCAGCCATAACTCGGTAAATTTTCATTCGGTTTTGATCATGTTGGGCTCAAAGTGTAGATTTTGTAACACTGCATATTTTTTATTCACAAGTGACCTCTAAAGGCCAAAAGTCAAGGTTATTTTGGGCCTTTGAAATTTTCATCTTGTCATAACTAGGTCAATTTTCATCCAATTTCAGTCATGTTGAGGTCAAATTGCAGGTATTACAACACTGCACATTTTTGTAATTTACATGTGACCTCTAAAGGCCAACGTCATTTGGACTTTGACATTTTCATCTATCATATTTACAATTTTGAAGTCACACAGATTTACTTTGAAGCAGAACTTCTGTTCTAGTTTACACACGAATTTCCTTTATCTGGTCAGCTGCAAGCTGTTAAATCAACTGCAGAAACAGTTTAATTTTTTATGGATGAACGTGCAGCATGGTATGAACTACAACTAAAGTGATAGGGTTGTTGCGTTATTTGTTTATGGAAGTAGTATTTATAATAACACAGAAGAGTGATAACAAAAGGTTCCTACGCCCTTCCTGTAGAGGGCACTTCAGTCAGGATGGCTACAATTCCATATGTTAATTACTTACTATTGCAATTTGCAGCTTAATAACATGAAGGCAACTGCATGACGAAAAAACAAAATTTCATGATAAAGCTAGTTGTATAACTTAGCTCTTTTATCACCAACTTTAAAGCCGAAGTACTTAAGATGAACTTCTCTGATTATGAAATAGACACTGTGTTAATATTCTTTGTGAAAAAGCCTCAAGTATCAGCAGAGTTTTTAATCTTTTCTCAATGGATACTTGTAATTCTCCATTAACCGCTTGTCCCAGAGAATTGGAAACTTACTTGTTGCTTCATTGGCATTGGAAGGGCACCAAGGAAAGACTCACACACTTGTGGAAAAAAACGTTGTCATTGCAGCTGACATTAACCTAAAATGCGAGATAAATGGAAAACCAACCTTTTAAAATTTGGCCCGGAAAGTTAAGCGTTTAATTGGTTTTTCAGCTTTGCCAACAGTAGTAAAGTGTCCAAAACACGATAGTGAAAATTTACGTGCATGCACAGTCTCTTTTATGTTATGAGCAACCCCGGAAATAACAAGGATGTTAGATTTACTCTTAGTAGAATCAAACAAGAGCTGCTTGAAGAAGGTGGCTGCCAGGAAGTAGATGCATTTGTCTGAAAAGATAAGGCAGCTAGACATACAAGGGGGATGTCCTTGGGGCCCAGGTCTCAGTTATTAGGAAATACAAAAGGGTATTTCGCATTTCTAATTTATTAAATACTCGTGATTTATTGAGTTTGTCAGTTTCTTTGGTGTTCATTCCCGCTTTCTTTGTGGATTGCTTTTTTGCAGTGCCTAGAATAACCCTTTACCACCAGGCATTAACACACGAGGGTTGGTTCTCAATGTGACTCATAAAGACCACCGATCAAACAACAAATCCATTTACCTTTAACCTTGGACTGATCCAGCCAGTCCACAGCGACCAGTAATTTTAAAGGTCGTCAGCTTCATCTATTTCATCAAATAGTGTCCTTTCTCAAAATACTTTCAATGAAAATTTCCTTACCAGGATAAAATAAAAAGCGGTCAACAGCTTTACTTGACGCATCATGGGCGCTTAGGGTGCGTCGAGGAAAGCTATTGACTCAGTGCAATAATTTGATTTCTTATAGGTAAGTACCGGCAGCTTTGTGTGGGTACTTATTGGTCTGATGTACCTTTCTGTGGTGTATGTTTTGTTTATGGGTTCTGTCACCGAGCTACTATTAATAAATACAGAGCGATTGAAACGAACATCATGGCCACAAACTTGATTGAGGAAAACATTGCTGAATGCATTGTCAAATTTTTATTTCCGGGCATTTCCTTAGCGCGTTCTTTATAACCCATCATTAAGATTGTACAGTTTCAATTAATTCAAAGGCAATCAATGTCTGTGACTCATACTAGGTACTCTGCAACGTTCAGCTTTGTGTAGAACTGATTTTGAAACGAAATTCGAAATTTGGATAACGCGCAATCTGCAAGGGGGGAGTAATAGCTGAGTAGTGTTTCGTTACAGGAGTATAGCATTTAAATGATCAAATAAGATCTTTCTGCAGAGAATCTGCACGCAATGTTAGCATTTTCTTATGGGAAGATTCAATTCTGGAAAAAGTGAAGTTTAGCAGCTAATGAAAGATCTGGCTTTAGGACTATGTGACTACTTGAGTCATGCTGATACAAAGAAGGTGTTTTTGTTCTTGTGTTTCTAGTATTTTGCTCGAGAAGCCCTTCACGGTTTTTTCTTGAGACACTATAAGGGTTAGTGTCATTGCACTTGAGACGCCATTAAGGTCAACGTTTCTTCTTGAGAGTGAATTTCGGTCACATGTTCTTAAGGCTTCATCAAGATCCAAGATATCACTGGCACAATTCTATTATCAAAGTAACTCTAAGGGCACGAGCGGCCATGTTTCATTACCATTCTTCTTATTTTTTATCTGAAACTGTATTTAAGTCATTTAGTTGCAAAGCACTACCCCTATAGTATTATGCAGTACTGATTCAATTGCAATTTCTCTGCTAAGTGAAGCCTGGTTCGTTCATGCAGGATTAACCAGACTCCTATTCTCGTTGGAATGTATGCTTGTACTTTCAAGGGATGCTGTTGAACCTACCAGATTGATAAAAACAAACTGATATTTGTCTATTCAGGCCTGTGGTAAAACTTCACAGTATATTCCTGCGGAATAAAGATATGCCTCGCGGTGCATCTTGTTTATACAAGAAAGTACTTTTAATCGATATACCATTAATTTAAAAGATATCAGCTTACTACCCCCAACGGGTTCAAGTGCGTGCTACTAACGATGGAGTACAGATCACCCGTATATACATAAGAAAAATCCCAGAAATGGACAAGCACAGATACAAAACTGTGTCTGTATGAATAACGACTTCCTATATTGGCTAAGTCGTGTAGTAAATCGTGGTAGATACTAACACACTTCTGGAATCTAAAGCTTGTCGTCAGTTCTGTGAGCAAAAGAACATCTGCTTTTCTCCACTGCATACGGACGTAAGAGATCATAATGGTTTACAGAAAGGAGTAATGAAACAGCTCTGCCTGATGTTTAGTTTCATTAGAAGAAGTGCCATTTATACAGATTTGGGAAGCCCCAAGGTATAGACAAGCGGTGGTACTAATTTTCACAAAATGGAAAGCAACTACGCGTCTGCGTTGAATGATCTATTGGCCAATAGATTTTGCAGATTTTCCTGTCATTTTCTCCGTGTGGTTAAGATATGGTCCCCATTGTACCTAAGGCCTTCCTGGTACTCTAGCGTAGGGGATCGAGAAACGAGCGACAGTTGGTTTTTGCCGAGGGGCCAAAACGAGCTTTTTCATGGACAATGTACAATATTGGAGGCAACCTTGCATGACCTGTGTGAAATGAGGCTACGTATTGAAACACAGGTCCCATTTGTGAAGCCATTTGCTCATTCTTTGATACAGCGGTAGCCTCTACTTTCCTCTACTAGCTTAGCTTGATGTACAAAGCTGATATATTGTGTGTACTGCATCAGTGTCCCACACAAGTATATTTAACCTTCAAGAGTAGCGTTGCGATGAGTTTCTGTGTGTGACTAAAAGCTCTAGGTTGTGTTCTTTTTCATTACAATAAATCAGTTTCAGCAGTTATGTACGTAAAAAGGGAGCACTTTGGTTCAAACGTGTGTCCAAAAAGAGACCGGGAGACAGGCATGGCCTTAATAGCCCCTCTCACAAGGGAACACATTTAGACGGTAATCTGCACGAAGATTTATTATCATGTTGCATTTATAACAATAGCCAGAAAATAGACTTATCGGACACCATTTTAGCGTGTAAACTGACTGCCTAAAATGTGAATCATCTTGCATGTACACGTACAAGATATTTTGTCAATTATGTATCAGCGACTGCTAACTATGTACTGCAGCGAAAACTGTACCGAATACCATGGAACACTCCTTTAAATAATATTTTGATATGTGATTGAATAAATTCAGAATCTTATCCCATGATGAGGCTGACCGTATGTGACATTCCCTTCTTTTGCTCCAAAATAATCATCTCGCTCATTTTCATACTAACCACACACATAATTTTCTAGCCTTTAAAGGTATCCGTACATTTATGAAGATTTGATTTCATAGAAAGCTACTTGGATAGCTAAAGGGATATAATGAAACGTAAAGTATCAGATGCCGAAGATAGACAAGATTATATAAGGGAGGCAAATATTTTGCAGACAAACTGGGTCGACCAAAAGAATGGGTTCGCTTTAGCATGAATAGATATGCAGCCTTCTGTGGAAGTTAATCGTTTTTCCTTCTAAAGAAGATAATTATACAAATTGAGCGTTACGTAATCTTGTTATTTGTGTTTCCTATGTTTATTTGAACTGGTTAACTGTTGAGAGTAGCTCCATTTGTTGGCTGTCCACCTATTTGGGGGCTTTTGAAAGCGGCAAAGTCACCCCCGCCGATATGGTACCAACCAACAAAATGAAGATTGCACTGTACACACTGTATTTCATTTCCCAAAATAGGGATAGAACACACTGCGTGTACTAAGTGTTTAGAAGTACATTCGTGGAACTGATTTAAATTTGGGAACACTGAAGATTAGGAACCAGATTATGCATATATGTTCTGGGAAGCTTGACTTACTCAGGCTGTGAAATGAAGCTAAGCGTCCTAAAACACACGGACTTCACGCCATATTCATCTCAATATAGCGTTTTGGTTGTACTCAATAATTCGCTTTGCAATTATCCGAAGTCTGCGGACTGGTCGGTAAATTCTGAAGTTCTTGCCCATCTTATAAGTCACCGCAGTCAACAGTCGCAAGTTTCTGTTCATGGAGAACTCTGAAGGAGGGTACTTTAATTCTTAACCTTTGTTAGAGAACCTCCCACCCACAAACGTGCCCAGGCCATTTGGCACAGCAATAACGCAATCCGGGAGACTTCTTACAAATGCAATTATTCAGCTTGACATTATCTCATGCTATAGAAGGTTGCTATTGTTTTTTTCAAATTGTAGTTGTATAATGAATAATGAATCATAGCGCGACCAACAAATACAGGCCATCATACATATTTAAAACACGGTAGACTATACATTTCCCTCTGCACTGAAGCTTTCACTCTCCCCTAAAACAGAATACATAGATTTTCTGCAGTTTGATGCCTGCATTCATAACAATGGTGATGATAATGATGATAATAATAATAATGATAATAATATAGTATATACTTAAGACTCAAAACACCTTTATTTGACAATATATTGTACAGAGAATTGTTTTTACCGAGACAATGCTGTTAGAGTGAGCAACAAGTAAATAATTATAGGTAAATTTACATGCCGTACGTATTGTCAGGAAAACCCCAGCTAAGGGTCGATCCCGGGATCCCCTATTGCTGGGGCTACCTTGACCAACCTGTAAGTTGACATAATATATAGGCACATAGTTACACAATTATTTGCAGGTTACGTAAGACTTGACTTCGGTGACAAAAAATCAAAGCATTACAGACTGGAAGACAATTTTCAGGAATACAGAGGTTTGCGGCTAACATCTGTATGCATCATTTTTTTTTTAGAATGGAAAGGTCTTATACAAGGCCTGAGACAGACTCCAACTACCGCTGTGCAATATTACAAAAGTCGGCGCGCGAATAAAGAAATGTGACATAAGCGGGAATAGGGGAGATTAAAGTTGCGTGTTTCGCATACATCAGTTCCTCGGGGGAGCAAGGCATTTTTAAATTAAGCACATGAATCACCTGATGACATGTTACAAACACGACAGTTTGGATTATACACATGTAATCGCGTATTGGTTTATAAGTTACGATTTAGCACATGTTAAGAAGCCATGTTAGGATTTTCTCCAATATGTTTGCTGGTATTTTCATGAATTAATGCTGTGACATAAAAACGTAGTGTTGTTAATGTGGAATTTCTAAGTGGTAAAGTCATGCGAGGGACATATCTAAATCGGGTATTATATGAATATGAATTAAGTATGATCATGAAAAAAATGGAAATAATCTGGAACTTGTGCATTAAAATATCTGTAGTAGAATTTAACGGCTTAAGACGTAATAAGCCACTAATTGTAAGAATGTTCAATTGCTTGAATAAGGGTTCTGTGCCTGCTAAAATGGGCATAAATTACCTGTAGTGCTTGACCTATAAACTATTAACATTGTTCATATCGCCAAGTGTTTGTGTTGTTCTCCAAATATTTTAAGCAGCTAGCATATCGCTGGTAACCTTTAAAAGGTCATATTATTGGACAAAGTCAACAGCGTTCCTGGTCGCAGCCTGGGCTCTTAGCGATGTATTTAATATCATGGTAAACTACCTGATGCAGTTTTTCCTTCCGGAACAAAACATCTCTTCTTTTGAAATTAACAAAGTCGATCACAGAAATAATGTTTACTTTACTTCTTATCCGTTAAATTCCATGATGTAAATTTTGTCTATTGGCTGTTTAAAACGTTATGAATTAAGTGAAATATTAGACAATATGCGCCACATAAAGCTTTATCTTTTGTTTGCAGTCTGTGGAGAGCCAGATGAAGATTCAGTGCAAGTGTCATGGTGTTTCCGGTTCCTGTGAACTGCGCACATGCTGGCGTGCATTGCCTACCTTCCGGGAGGTTGGAAATCGTCTCAAAGAAAAATTTGATGGTGCCACTGAAGTCGAGCAGAAACGGATTGGTACGAGAAAACAGCTGGTGCCATTGAACCCAGAATTTAAACCCCACACTGATGATGATTTAGTTTATTTAGTGGCGTCACCAGATTTTTGTGAAAATGACCCTAAAACAGGTTCGTTGGGAACAAGTGGAAGAATTTGCAATAAGACATCGAAAGCTATCGATGGGTGTGAACTCATGTGTTGTGGGCGGGGCTACCGCACGCGGATGAAGACAGTTGTTGAGAGGTGCCAATGCAAGTTTCATTGGTGTTGTTATGTACGGTGCAAGCAATGCACACGGAAAGTTGAAGAACATACATGTCTTTGAGCCCATTGGACTGATTTGGGTCAGTTAGTTAGAGGATAGTAGAACGTGCAAGAAGTTAGGTTTGTTGAAACGATAAACATTCAAGACCATTTTCAGTCATATGGATAAAGCACAACGATAAGCTACAAAAAAGTTTTTTTTTGTGGTTCAATTAAATGCTGCTTGGCATGACAAAGCTGAAGTGATCTCAACAGAGATTGATGTGTTCATGTTGCATGTGAGATGCCATTATTAAACATCTATGTGGATTATTCAGTGAATGAAAAATCTCCAGGAAATGCATAAAGCTGTCGACATTAGTCTATGGATGAAGGTACGTTTTTTTCAAATGTCGACGCAAATAGCCTGATCAAACGTTGACCGGTTCAGCCGCGCTGGTAGCTCCAAAAGCTACCGATTTATGGTCGATTAATGTCGCGGAGGACTCATTCACGATCGTACATTCAGTGTTCATTTATCATGTGTCAAGGAAGCAAATGCGTGTGGTCTCGTCCATCCACTGCCTGCAAAACCATCAGCAGATGTAAATCTGACCGAGGCAGATGTGATTTGAAAGAAGGAGCTGGTGGCTTCGTCTATGTTTTGTCATTCAGTGAGAAGAAATGGCACGGGAATTCGCGTGGCTTCAGAAAACAGAATATCTTCTGTGCATGCGAAATTCATCAGGGCAAACCTCACACATAGTGCACTTATGCTGCAGCTCATGAAAGTCGAGTTCCTCGTTCACCTTAGTTAAGCGTAAGAAATCGCCAACAAGGAAACGTGGTGAAATGAGACACGTAACACAAATGACAGTGGTCACGTGCAAGACCTATTATGTCAAATGCTTTTTATAGCTCAGCAAATGAAAGATGTGTTAAAAAAGCTGTCCTGGACGAAACAATTATCCTGACACTTACACGTGCGTGTAAAGTGTGCATAGGGAATCTATACACGACAGAAGGGTTTCTTCACTAAAGATGTACTGGGTCTATAAGTACTAGTAACATGCAGAAGTCTTCTCCTTGGAATCTGTTCATATACTTGGTGCTATGGTGTGAGTAGTGGTGTCTGGAATATTATATCAAGAACAGAGCTCAAGGTAGAATGTACTAAGGCATTGTACTAACACCAACATTTTGTATGTTATGCAGAAAATTGTTGCATCATCTATTTTGTTGAAGTTACCATGTATTATGTACATATTAATAAGAGACAGCCAATATATATTTATAAGTTATTTGTGATATATAAAAGATACATTTTAATACTTCAGTGGTTAGCAAAGCAAATACATGCAGATTTTTGCCTACTTGTAGGTGTAATGTTCATTTCGCATGTTTGATGAACACAAAATAGTAGTGTTAACTACATTATAGAGGCTAAAGGATAATAGAATCAGACAAGGACACATACAAAATTGACATTTCACAGTATAAAGATTTTTTTTTAATAGTAGGTGGTATACATTCTGCAATGCAAATGTGAACAATTGAATCACATATAAACAAATGAATGGGTTAGTTTATGCCATCGGATTAAGATTTTACTCTGAAAATGACAATCCTCAATGAAAAAAGTCAGCTCTTGGGTTTCGGGGCCTCTCGTAACCCATGAACATTAAATAATGGAACAAGTCTCGGGCACTCGTTTAGGAGGGTGTCGCAAAATAAGAGGTATTGTTCGATATCTCCAAATGGTGAAAGTATGAGATGATACCTCGCAACAACTGGTGTGCTTTGAGCGATAGATGGGCTTCTTTATTGTTACGTCATGGCTGCCAAATGAACAAGAAAAAAATTATGTTCGTTTGTGTGGTATGAAAAATAGGTGCAGCCATTTGTCTTGTCCCGATGTGTTTAGACTTAATTCGTCCTCGTACAAACGCAGAACAGTTAACTGCAGGAAAATTACCTCCATATGGAACCGCGATATCAAGACATCGAAAGCTATCACTGCAGTTGGACCCATGTGTTGTGGGCCGGCTGCCTCACGAGAATGAACATAGTTGCTGCGAAATTTCACGTGTAATACTTTTTAAACGTAATTTACCGTGTTTCATTGATTGACGTCCCCACAAGATATCTTATGGTAAAACGTACCTTGATATTGTGCTTGTTGGAACTAGTACTAAAGCAACAAGTAATGCAACATTTACATATCACCAGTTGGCCTTTTCGCCTCTTTTCCTCAGACTGTATGTCGGGAATCTGCTTGCACTCTGGCGAAGTTCCGTTGATACAATGTATGAAACGTATTCGAGTGTTGCCAGCTTTCCAAGCTGAAAATCTGGGAGATGGAAAGTAAAGTTAAGGAAGATTGCTAAATTAATGTGAAATATAAACGGAAATATAAGTAAAACGCAGAGAGATGTCTAAAGATGGTCAAAAATCTATAAAGTTTCAAGAATTTGCAGCATAGATATTCAGAGAGCCTCCCTGGTAATCTGACAGGGTTGGCAACACGGTCTTCAAAAAGATCATATGAGGAGAGCTGTCAGACATACGAGTCTGAGTAGCACGCTCAAGATGATGAGCTAGCACAGCGCTGTCAGAATTTTGAGCCAACAGTGTGTCCTCATGGTAACACAGTGCTCTCAAGATAATGAGCCGGGTGAGCATGTTCACAGGAAGATAAACCAGACATGCAGTCATGGGTTATTGAACCAGAGATACGCTCTCAGAATCACAACCTTTGAGACAAAAAATTGTTGGTACTTTGAGCCTATACATATAGAGTGTACATATTAAACTTAGGTCTTCCCATGGCAATATCTGACATCATGTTTGTGTATTTGGGTGACAGAAATATAAAAAAGAATACTAATTCAAGAAATCTTGATCTGCATTTACATCATAACATGATCAGTGTTTATCTCAAAATATCGTCACTGGATTCTGTGGACTATTTTCCAAACCTTTCATGTGTTTTGAACAATATGTATCCAAAATGAATGCTGTCAGAAGGTTTTCCATTAATGAATGTAATTGCCGTCACCTAGTTAGTTTCTTCTCAACTTAAACTGTTTTGTCGTTTTACGCCCCTATTTTTGCTACACGTATTCATTGGTGTGTGTGGGTGTGTGTGTGTGTGTGTGTGTGTGTGTGTGTGTGTGTGTGTGTGTGTGTGTGTGTGTGTGTGTGTGTGTTTACAGGGGTTCGAATGGCAATTCCTTCACTTGTATATGCCCATATAAGATTTCAAGCACCAGTGGTTGAAATTATGGAGGTTAAGTGAAGCTTATGCTTCCGATTATAAAGCCTGCGTAAGAATAAGTGAGTGTATAAGCGTGGAATGTTTGTACCACTAAATTGGCTTCCTTTCATATTTTAGCGAGGGTGGAGTGACATGAAGATTACAAAAATATGTTTATGGAGACGTTGCACAGCATGTGCTTCACTACAACAGGGATTGAGCAGGTCCTTGCAAGTCCCCAAACCAGTGTGAAGATATATTTGAGAACACCATGCAATCAAAAGAGTTTAAAGCGGGACTCAAATATCAAGTGCCTGGCATGGAAAAGTAAAATATTATAAGAGCCATTTTCTTTTGGACTAAAACACTTGTGGATGAGAAGAAGCTAAATAGGCCAGGCCATGGAGGTCCAAAGCCTCCATGGCCAGCCTATGTGCAGATGTATGTGATTACTACATTGATGAATTCACTATGTTGTAATTATTTGAGTTATGTACATTTTATGATATGCTATGAAACAGATTTTATACGGCATTATAATACGGTCGGATTTATTCTAACGTATTTGATACTGCTTAACTGTTTCCTGGATAGATACATAGTATTAAGATATGACATATATATATTTATGTCGAGGATCGTTGTACACTTATGATATCAAATTAAGTGCATGTATAAACGATTATAACCAATGATTGAAGAGGTAAAGCCAATGTACATTTTGTTTGTAGAAAAATTGTGGCATAACGTTTATGCCGGATTGTTTTCGCTATCTGAAGCGCTGAATATATATGTCCTTCCCGTCAACACAAGGATATAATAGCTTTAATATGACTTTTGGCCGAAAAAGTGGCCATATGAAAGAAATTAAGTGTCTTTGTGAAAGTCATGTTGTGTCAATTTACGGATATTGCCTGCCGGATTCTATGTCTTTGCAACAAAGTGAATCTTGTGTAATCATATATGTAGATGTTATGATAATGTATGCTGGCTGTATATAACAATTATGTAGGACACCTCCAATGCTAGACCTTACACACAAATCCCACGTCAAATGTGTTTTAACATTGCAAACATTTAAAGCCATTTTGACTCATTGTTTGAGTTCCAGAATGAAATTTGAATTAAAATTTGTAGTAAGAAACCAAATATGGATTCTGAACATTTTTTTTTCTAAAAGAACGTTTGTACAAATGCTATGGGCTATGAAAATTGTTATCATTTTTCGTTGGTTACTTCACATCGAAAATATGTCGGTAAGTAATTTAAGTAGAATTAAGTCACTATGAACCTTTTTCGTAAATTAAATGTGATATTTCTATGAGCTGCTTGACATTGAAAGTCCAGAGAAGTAAAATTTTGAAAATTTGCACTAGCAGTGAGACACGTCTGATTATTATTGAAAACTGTTCGATGTCCCGTGAAAGATCGGAAGAGAACTCGCTTGATCAGGGTGTGATCTCGTGAGATGCTGTGAGAGTGAAGCCTGTCTTGCCCTTGTCAACGTGGTGGTGAAAATGAAATGTAATTACACAAACTACTCATTGGTGTTGTTTTTTCTTTACAAATTAGTGGACATTGATATTTGATGACCAATATCTTCAGTTAATATCAGCCCAATTTGTTTCTGAAGTGATATAACCACCTACTTACTGAACGTTACAGTACTTGTATGTTATAACGTGATATATGGACATAATTTTGTGAAGCAGGACACCAAACAATATATCCACGATAATACACAGATGAAGTTTATTTCAGTATAAACGTTATATTTTACAATGAAAAACTGATTATGCCAAATTTGCTCATGTCGTGATAGAGCATATGCCCGTAGGGTTTGCGCTGTTATCTTTTTTTTTTCAGGCTACATAGTTTTAATCAACCGTCGAACATTCATTGCCGGTAGCAGATTTTCTTAATTGACGCCCTTTTTTCTCATAGACGCACATTTACATTTTAGTGGTATTGCTGCAAACCTGATGTATTTGGCAGTGCGTTCTCTGTGAGTCATTCACCTTACTGTTTAAAGGATATGTGCTTTGTATAACCACGTAAAAGCAGCGCAGCTAGCCATAAATTATCGTAATATGAAGAGAAAGTTTACAATGCAGTAGATCGACTCTTTTATTTCTCCCGGATGTGACAATAAACCACTACTAAGTAAAAGGCAATGAGAGAATTTCTAAACAGTATACAGGACACTTTGTATTTTACAGACCATACAAGCAAGAAAAGAAAGCGGAAGCTTTCATCTCTTACCACGTACGTATCCAGAGAGACTTGCGTAGCATATGTGATCCAAAACACTCCTAATCGTCTTCTTTATCACCTTCTCTTGCAAACTGGTTGACAGCGGTTTTTCTCGCATCTGTGTTCGTATTTCCGTTCTTAAAAGTTGCATTTTTAACGATAGTGTGTCGAAGATTTCCTGATAAATATCCCAACATCACTTGGGAGTATTTAATAAATTTTACCAAAATTTCCCTTAATTATGCTTGAATGGAAAGTGTAGCTTAAACTTATGACGACAGCATTCCTCATCGCACTTGCCTTTGCTCGGGCTGGGTGCATTCCGCTGCAAAAAAGCGGATAATTCGTAAGTCTGACCAAGGGGAGGTTGACTGTGATCGTTTAAGGAAACCAGTTGATAGTGGGTGAAATTTGCCCGACATGGAGACCAAGACGGTTGCTGCTGTCAATACAGTGCAAGCAAAGGACAGAGTTATAGCTGCAACTCTAACATTTGTACCTTGATTGCCCGGATGTTGGCAATTCTTTCTCGGACCAATGGGTAAGCATAATGCTGACACCCCGCACAAGTATTCCCCTACCAACCGCAAACTCGATCCGTCAATGTGTCCGACCCCTGCCACCTAGTGACAAAAGGCGAGTCAATTAGAAAATTGAGATATTGAATGCTTAAAGAAATTAAAACGAATGAATGATCACTTTTACTCTATTTACTGTAATTTACCCAATCACGGGTAAATAGGGTAAAAGTAATCATTCGTTACAAAAGAACATCACTTGATACAAGTTTGCATTGATATATATATATGCTGGAGGTTTTCACAACAATTTGCCCTGGGGCAGGGAAAACATTCTTACACACCCAGAAGAATTCCCAACTGAATAAAAATACGTCACCATTTCCATTACGCTTGATATGCCATATTTCGACACATAGATATCATCAATTACTAGGTAGACTAAACACAATTTCCACCTTTTAGATTTATTGCATAGAGTTTGCCTAATTTTGGAACTCAAAAGATGTCTCGACACGATCGCTGAAGCAATTTCGACTAGACATTCAGGTGAACGTCAATTAAGTTTGGACGACTAAACTTCAGCTTAAACTTCACTTGAGAAACGAAAACATTTTCAATTTATTACTTGTTTGGGCGGTACAGCTTTGCCAATCAGAACCTCAACACTCAACAGACGTACGTGACTGTTTTGATCTTTTGTTGTCTTATTTCTTGGTGCAATTGTAAAATACGTTCTTTGAAAACTGTCTCTGCATGTTCTACTGGTTGTGTCCTACCACTTCTGTCAACCTTGCAGTTTACAATATCAATACAACGTTCATTCGTGCTGTACCAAATTATTAAAATTTGGGGAAAAGGACGTGCCCTTTACAAATTTTCTCTTCGTGAGACGCACACAGAGAAGAAAACTGATGGACAACACTGTGAGCGTTTGTACCATGACTGTCTATAGCTGTATGAGAAAGTACCCAATGTAGCTGACTGTTGCCAATGGTCGAAAATGTTCAAGTTTGAACTTCTACCCGTTTCTTCATATTTTTGCTCTTGTAGAATCTAGATCCGTAAATCTCTCCATACAGTGACCATTCATGCGAGGGTGTGTCAGAATTTTTTTTGCCTAACCCACTCAGGGAAGCGTGACAAACGCCAAAAAATTGCCATCAGTTAAATATATTGCTCAGTTGAACACATGCAGAGGCAGAGAGTCATACCCCAGGGCTCTGTGACTGGCCGACTTTCATGAAACGTGCTCGGAAACAAAGAAAAATAGCCAATTTTGCCACAAGATGCTGTCATTTTCATCACTTTTAAGGACTCCATAACGGAAGACTCCCGGTGGGAACGGGAGAGTCGACATCTGTACGCAGAAGAATCTCTACAGGTTAAAACCTGTATGACATCAACTCATATTTTCCAGAACAACATGGTGCACTGTCTACTGCCAATGGCTTTCTTCCATTGAAGAGCACACCCATCAATGGTCTAATTTTCAAGTTGATAGAGTCTACAACGTTTACCTCCGTGTCGAATTTTAAAAAAGGGTGTCCTTCTTTGATGATCATATTCTAATGAACCTAAATTATTTTGGAAACAGGTATATTTCTTGTTTTTATATAGCAGAGTGTTAAAAGCTACATTATTATACCTTTTTACCTATAAAAAAAACCCTTGACACGAATCATAATGAATTGAATTACTACTAATTGTGGCTTGAAACATTTTGGGTAAACAAGTGCAAATATTCGAAAAATACATCCACTTTTATTTCTGTTTTAAATTTAGACTCCTCAAAAACCTCTAAGTATTTAAGGTATTGGTGAAAACGTAGTCATTTTAGCAAGCCAAATGAGTCACAGTTGCTTAATTTTTTTTATACAGGGTCATGGATAGAATGACAATTATGATAGTGGCATAACATAACTTGTAAGTTTGATGGCTCATACCTTTGCTCTTCAATAAAAAAAAAAGCTTTACCTTTTTCTGTTGGTGTTTGTGGAAGATATTTCATGAAAATCACAAAATATATTATAAAAAAGGCCATCTTGAAGCTCTGTGATTTTTGCATCGAAATGTAAAATCACGCAGGAACTCACTTGGGGACGCAACAATGCCTTAATATGGAATGAAGTCAGGGCGCCCTTGTAATATTTTGTAAGCGATGTTTTGTGTTTCTTTTATTATTTTCACTTATTCATAAATTGTTAATAATACCTTTAAATTGGAGCAGATGTCATACGTGGAAGACTCAATGCATATAGCCTCTTACAAGGTGACAGATGCCTCATTTATTTTGCACACTTAAGGGGGTAGAAAATACAAGAAAAGGAGGTCCGGTAAGTTGATTTTTGGTAAAGCTACCATCTGAACTCACACTTTTAGATTTACAAATATAGCGGAATATCCAATTTAGACCACATCCGCAAGGAGACCATGTCTGTAGTAAAGCCAGCAATTAAAAGTCTTTTTTTGTCTTTAATTAAATTATATCCCACATTAAGATCACTTCCCTGTGAAGACAAAATTTCAGTCTCTTGGGTGGTCTAACCAGGGACATTCCAATGTACTCTGGTTCCAGTCAACTCGTGCTTAGATCTTTGCATTTTTAGCCAATCCCAAACACACGCAGACACGCTTGACTAATTTGGAAAAGTATAGCATAAGGAGGCCAATCTGCTGCCGTAATGTTGGCCCTGGTATCTCAGATGAGCAGATATTTCTTCATGTGGATATGCTGCAGAGATATCCGGGAACACATCCACAGCAATTTTTGCCTTTTTTATTTCGATGACCTTTGGCATCCAGAGGTAATGTTCACACTTTACTGCTACCCCAGGGCATTAAGGACCTGGGTGACAAGTATGTTCTTTGTCATGAAAGATAGACATGAGTGTTGTATTTTTAGGTATTTTTTGCCTCTCACTGCAACAGACAACTAGTGCTAGTAGGATGTGCATATATGTGCTTCTATCTATCTATCTATCTATCGATCTATCTATCTATCTATCTATCTATCTATCTATCTATCTATCTATCTATCTATCTATCTATCTATCTATCTATCTATCTATCTATCTGTCTATCTGTCTATCTGTCTGTCTGTCTGTATGTCTGTCTGTCTATCTATCTATCTATCTATCTGTCTATCTGTCTGTCTGTCTGTATGTCTGTCTGTCTGTCTGTCTATCTATCTATCTATCTATCTATCTATCTATCTATCTATCTATCTATCTATGCCAGTCACCTGACACCATGTGACTGAATGTCAAGAGTAGTCGTTCTTTCGAAACATATTAGTCATAACCTATATACAATCTGACGTTAATATAGTAATGATACTTATTACAGTCACGGGGTACATCTTTTCAATTAAAAGGGAAATCCATCATTTCGGTTCCCCAAGAATTGCAGGTCAACTTTGCATGTTCCCAAGAAACCATGAATTAGTTTCCTCTGTGCCTGTTCCAAAAAACCGCATGTTCCTATTCCCTGAAATACTTTAATTGTAGCCCCATATTTCACCCTGTCACCCACGTTCCTGCTTCAATATAAACATATTTTACACACACACACATACATACGTACGTCCATACATACATACATACATACATACATACATACATACATACATACATACATACATACATACATACATACATACATACATACATACATGTAGTCAACTGTACGGTATGTTTGGAACTCTAGCTGTTGTGAGAAATCAGCTGAAAGTTATTCAGTAGGTTCAAAGATTTTTACATTAACTGCAAAGGTGTCAAATTACGCAAGATAGAGACTTGTTACCTCATCCACGTTGTCGGAGCATTCAACAACTCTCAGTGTGTAACCCAAACTCTTGTAGGATTCAGCTACAAGCATCGGATGTATGTGCGTGCGATTCGTGTGGACCGATTAAACTGATTTAAGTTTTTCGACTGCGAGACTCCTCCGTATGTTATTTATGAACACTTTTTTGTTTGTGTACTGATATAGAAAATAACAAGACAAGCTCCAGATCCGAAAAGTGATTTTGATTTAATATTCTTCACCCAGGGTCAGATTACCAAATTTGCACCCCCCCCCAAACTCCCAAGCAGCGAATAATTGCACCATAGCACTGTAATAAAATTGATTAACAGTCTGGAGCTTTAAGTCACAGTTTTTTTACCACATAGTTTGAGAAATCAGGTCGTTGCTACTAACAAAGTTAAACGGTGAATTTTAAAATGACTTTTTCGATGAACCTGATTCATGGACAAAGATGTACAATTACTGAAACCTATATATACATATTTGAAGAGACTTTAACATGAGAAAATCCTCGATTGATTCATTTGAATTTTCACGAATTGAAGTGGTCAAGCATTTGTTATATATCAATCACTTCTTCGAATTGAAATCTAAGCTTTTCGTATTTTAAAGAAAACAGCATGCAGAAGAAACACAAAGAAGCCGTATAACTTGCAAGCATCTTTTATTCAGACTTTATACATTTATACTGTCGTTGTTTAATACAATTCTCCAGCAGGACATACAACTATGGTTGACACAACAGAGTTTCAACTGATTCCAGGTCAAAACATACAAAGGAATAATGCGTACAAAAGACAGTATGCTACGTCTCATTTCCCTCTGACGGTATACAGAGGATCTTCCGTCTCGGACATTCCACAGAGGCCTCCAGTCCTCGGCCAGAATACCAGTGTTTGACAGTATAGACGATGTATTATAGTGTTGTCGCTTTATCCTCTAATGAGCCATTCAGTCAAGAGGCTATTAATTTTATTAATGGGACATAAGACCGCGTTAACCTCCGTATCCCAAAATACCGGGCATTTTGATGCAAAGCAGACACCCAAGTGATTCACTAAAGGCAATCTTGGTGCACATATGTATCATCGATGCTTTATAAACAACCACTTATCTCAAATCACTTTATTATTTACATTGCATGGTCACGTGATAGTTATGTCACTCATTGCAAGGTGTGGAAATGGGCAATTACAGTGCCCGTATGAGCTGCAGGTGGGAAGGATCTTTTCGAAAAAATCGTATCATGGTTCCCTGCTCGACAGAAAAAACTGCACAGAAATTGAATATTCCATCATAAATTGGAAAGTCACAACAGACACTTTACTTTTCTGGTAAAGTGAAGTCGCTACGTCGCACCGCTTATTAACATAATGCACGAACTATTGCACCAGCCAAGCAGGAACGCTTTTAAGCTGGAGAAAATTTTAATCTCCTGATATGGGAAGAAAAGCCACATTACACTCGGAAAACAGAACTAGCATTTCTCTTCCTGGATTCCTGTATTTTCCACGCTTAACAGACATTACTTAAATCAAAGAGCAGCAATTCTCTCTCATTTTTACTCAACTAAAATCAAGATGCTAAGTAACAAGTGAAGAATCGGGGCGTCACAGTCTCTATGCGTAGTTTTAGTTGAGGTAAGTTAGTTTGTGGGAATAGTCAAAGTAATAGGCTCCGAAACATGTTGAGCAGTTACCCGCTGAAGACCCTTTAATTTATTTGGGCTGATACAGCCTATGTCAAAATTTACAGAGGAACATGTGTAATATGGACAATAGTAATTCCCTATGTATATAGGTTAGACCGGGACAGGTTAGCTTATGGAGAGTAAAGAGTTCGGATTGCCAAACAGTGTAATGACTACTAGGAAGTGGTTCTGGGCAAAAAGACACATATACAGAGCTCAATGAAAAAACACAACTACACACTGGGCCTTGTTTCTTGCAACCTACTTTATTGCTTTATGTAGGAAGTTTACTCCTCGGGTACCAGGTGGCGCTATGCACTGGTAAAATGCGCTCGGGCACTAAATTATCCCCAAAAACTGCAGAAAAAATCCTCCTGCAGACATTACTCCTCGAAAATGATTTTTCAATGAGTCCATCGAAAGGTTTGTCTTATTTATGGAACCAGAACGCATCCATAGCAGCCAACAATCTAAGTCTTATTAATAAGTATTTTGGTGGACAATTGGTGGTGACTTGTGTAGTACAATAAATCCTTTGTGACTGAGCCTGGTTTAAGAATCCGGGTGATCTGAGAGAATCGTGAATTGTAGTGCAGTCCAACTTATTCTACTGTATACCTTTTTACGCTTTAAAACGGCATCTAAAATTAATTTGCGTTTCAGTCTGCTAAATACAAATACAAGAAGAAGAAGCCAAATCGCCCTCTCAGTACAGCTGCCCACGGATGGATTTAGATGACATTCAATGCAGGAAATGATCTTTTCTCTCAGAACATGTAAAGGATTAATCAGCGTTAACAAGTGTTAAAAGGTCAGTTTCTTTCTTCAGTTTCAAAAAAAAAAAAAAAAAACAAACAAACAAACAAACAAACAAAAAACAAAAACAAAAACAAAAAGTGCTGTGTTAATAGCCCATCCTAAGCTAACCTTGGTACTTTTTACCTGAAGTGAGTCCCAATTTAGTGCCGAGGGTACCCAGAGAAAATATCATCTGCAATTTCAAAACAATTAGCCAAGCAATTTTAGAGAATATTTTTTAAGGTTTTCTCAAAAGTTAAACAAAGCAAGTCACAAAAAGTCCGAAAATAAAAGCAAAATCACAGGATCGTAATCATTTGTAGAAACTTGCTAGAAACTTCCGCATGGTATATCCCCGCTAGGTTTGAAGTAGATCTAGTTCACAGATTTGAAGAAAACTACATATACAAATGGGTACACTGCAATTCATACAGTAGGTACTTGATCATGTATTCTTACCGATCGTTCTGTAGTTTTGGACAGCATTGAACATGTAGTTTGGGGCAAGATGAAAATCACAAAAAACATAAAATAACCAAAAATAATACTAAAAAAGCCACACACACACACACACACACAGTCAAATTTCCTTCTTCAACGAGGCTGGAATTTCAACCCATTTTCGTACTTGGGAATTATTATTGTCCTGTTTCTAGTACTGATACTTATAATAATTTAATCTGAACTTTTGGAGGCATTCTTTGGAACTTGGCGCTCTTCATATGCTTTTTTGCATTAAAAACCAAAATCTTTGCTGTGCGTATTAACCTCTTTCATTATAAAATCGACGATTATGACTAGCGCCTTTATGATCTCTGACAGTTTCCTGTCCCAACAAAATTTGTCCTTTCTTGGATAATACGGTTTCATTATCCTCAATTTATGAATTTTAAAGCCTGGTATTATTTTAAAAGTTTAAGATAATGAGGTAATTTATTATTGACAAATTTAAAGTAGAACTTCAATTGCTGATAGCGGAATATATCTCTAATCTTTAGTTGGTTGAAAGTTTTTAGAAAAAGGTTCAGTATGTGCATTAACCTTACACAGACTTAAAAATTCACATTCATCTTTTGTGTTTCTATGAGGTGTTCCCTTACCCATCATGTGATTTAAATTGTTCCTAAAAATTAGCAAAAGACAGGACTCCCACATAGTGAAGCGCCTTGGTGAAGATCAAGTCAAGCGCTACATTTCCACTAAGTTTGAAGAGAATCCAGCCTGTCGTTTACGAGATGTGGTCGAAAATTGTAAATCCACGAAGTTAACTGAAAATAGAAATGCAGTCTCCTGTGCAATAATTTTGATCTGGACGTGTCCAGACGTCTCCTTGTCCAATTTCAAAGCAATTGGCAAGTTGTTTTGGAGAAGTATTTTAAAAGACATTTCTAGAAAAGTGACCCTGCCCCTCCCCCAATAAAAATATTCCCCCCCAAAAAAAAACAACAAAACAAAACAAAAAACAAAAAACAAAAAAAAGACACACACACACACACACACACACACAAAACAAACAGAAAAAAGCAAAAAAAAGAAACCCCCCAAAAAAGACCCCAAAAAAAACAAAAAAAAACAAACAAAAAAACACAAAAAAAAACCAAAAAAACAAAAACAAAAACAAAAAAAAAAAACAAAAAAAAAAAAAAACAAAAAAAAAAAAAAACAAAAAAAAAAAAAAAAAAAAAAAAAAAAAAAAAAAAAAAAAAAAAAAAACAAACAAACAAACAAACAAAAAAAACAAAACAAAGAAAATCACTGGACTGTGACTAGTTGCACAAACGTAGTAGAGACCCACCAAAGATGTATCCAAACAAAATTTTAAGAAAATCTGACTAATGGTGTTACAAACGTGAAGGGAAGACAGGTCGGGGCAGACGGAGGACAAACACTGGTGATGATAACAAAGATAAGAGATACTCTGCGCATGTAAGCCAAGGTTTCCGCCAGAACAATTCTTCACACAGTGTAACGTTTGGCTTCTGTAAACTGTACGTTTCTATGTTCAATGGTAGAAAAGCGTGTCTGGTATCCTGTAACGTAATCAGAGGGCGAACCTCGCTGTGATGATCTGAGATGTTGGCTTGGCTTATTGCCAGACGATGGACGGGATGATACATCACAATTCCGCGAAGGTACATCGTAATTTTTACTGGGTTTACACATATTTTATTAGAATTCACTACAACTCCATAACATCATGACATAACATCAAAGAGAAGGACAATGCCCTATATTTAACCCCTCTTGTAGAGTGAAAGACAAGAAGAAAACAGGACAATGCATGACACGGTTTTGTCGCACGAACAGCCCGGGTCAACAGTTGGGCGCTCTTGCAACAGAAACAAAATATAAAGAAACATTTACAACAGACAAGGAGCAGATATAGGGGCATACGTCAAAAATGATTTATCAATAGATAGTACTCATATAAAGTGCTGGAAAAATTTACGTTAGTTCAACTGATATCTTTTTGGTAGAAACGAGAAGAAATATTATAATCTCGAATCGCCGAAAGAAACGTAAACTTTCCAACGGCGATAAAATGATGAGTCGTACAAAACTGTTTTTCAGGAGGTAGCATAATTAATGTAGTAGTGTGTAGTTTCGAATCGACCGAAAAATATACGAGCAGTTATGTTCCGTGAAACGTGAGAAAACGTTAAAAATCATAGTTGATTCGAAAATAAAAGGAGCATGCACCGAGAACTTAGTCAGTGTACGTGGGATGAGTGCGCGATTGAGGCTGCTCAGGCAGCAAAAATGCACATGTGGTACATTAAGCGCCCCCACCCAGGTGAATGCCATGGCCTGGTGCGAGGAGCTTCCACCATCATGTCATCCATTTCCGTGGCCTCCGCGTCTCAATTTTCAATAGGTGAGCTGCAGATCAACTGGTTCATGTGGTTTCTCAGCAGAGGGCTCTGTGGACAGGCAGGCTACGACGGGGCATGTGAATTTCCATCAGTTACCTTTGCAATTTGCACCTGTATAACTTGAAAACCACTCTACCTAGAAACACCAAATTTGTTGTGGTCGTATATAATTAAAATTTAAGTGTACATTTGATAACTTTGCTGCACAACTGTTCAACGTATGGAATGTTCCTTTAGCATAGAATTTATGGGAATACAGACCTCCAGCCCACAAGAATTTTGTGTATTGAGTTGTTTATTCAGCCCAACACAGCTAATTGCGACATCGCCTGTATTCTGTGACCGGATAATATGTACGACAAGTGCATGGAAACAAACAAAATAGGCAATTATGCCATTGAAAAAAAATGCTGTCACTTCAGTAAATTGCTGAGTCTCCTGAACGAAACCCTCCCGTCTGGGAAGAGCGGGAGACTGGACAGCTATCCGAAAGCCATGCAGGAAACATCACACATGTCACACGCCGGGTCCTTGTGCTTTCGGTGACAAAACAAATGCAACCACACTAGGCCAGTCAAGTTCCTGGTTTAGCCGAATGATGGTCAGTCCTAACGGTTAAAGACGCATGTCTGCAGGTGTAGAATCATGATAACAGTAAAAGCAATGAACTATTGTTGGAGTGACGTATCCCATATCTGCGGCTATCAATGTATATTGGCGTTATAGGAGTATTACCGCCAGAGTGCGTGACTGATCCTATCTGCATGCCAAAAGTCAATAAATCACCCCCAACACAGTCATAAAATAGTGGCGCACAGTACATTTCAATAAAAAGACTACAAATTTGTTTGGTTTTCACTGAATCATCTTTAAAGGTCCACAAACATTCGCCAGTATTTTAAACTTTTTCCCATTTATTTCTGCTAAAATTGTAGGTAGGAAGAATGCGTATCGACGCTACCATAACCTGCAAAATACCAATAGTAATAATTGATGAATTTCTGATGACACGACAAATTTGGAGCCTGTCTGGAATGTAATATTTTCATCCTAGACCATACAGTTTTGTAAATATGGATACTTGTTACTATTTTTTGGGGGGGGGGGGGGAGCTTCATTATTTTCTAACCAGTTTTATTACACGGCAACGTTTTTTCGGTAGTTTGAACAGCGGTTTCATGTTGCAAAGACAGATACACATATATAGTGATATGGGAAATTGTTCTTAATCGTTAGAATGGAAGGTCGCCGGTCACTTTCGTTTCATATGTTATGTTCTTATTCCATGGGTAGTTTGTAAGTTTTATCGGTGCATCAAACCCAAATTGCATCGAAGAAACATGTTGACTCATTTTACTGCCTTGCGCTGAACTGTTTAACTTTGTCTTACAATGTAACAGTTGAAACATGGTAAGCGATTGGCATAAATGCAAATAAAATATTTATTTAAGGTTCTTCTCGGTTATACAAAGCTAACAATAACACAATTTAGCAGTGAGATAAATTGCTCTAGGTAACCCCGTATTATTAAAAGCCGTGTTTCTGCTAGATATGTACGAATTTTTAATGCGAATTACTTGGTCTGCTACTTGTATTGATCCTAAATGTTACAAGATGTCAAATATGACAGACATTCTTATATTCATAAGAATGTATGCATAATAAATGGAATACCAGCATCTGAAGTAGAATTCTAAACTTATGTTATCTAGAACTTTTGATAATTTCATACGTTTTTGAAAAACGAGCAAGCGACTATTTTGATTAAGTTATTAGAATATATGTAAATAATTACATAATACGATAAAAGCTATATTGACCGTATCCATAAGCCCTATAACATTTGGTTTATATTCAACTTGCAATTGTTTGCCGGGTAAAAGGTTTAATGTCGAAGATCAGTTGCTCGTTTTGAGATTAATTTGTCCATATGTATATATTTGTTTGTTTCCAACCATTACTTCCCTTTGTAAACGAAACAAGCCGACGACAAAGAACACTATCTGAAGAGGGTCTACAGAAAGCATGAATACTCACAAAATAACAAAAAATGGCTGCAAACATTATTTCCAGACAGATTCTATGAATGTCCTGAATAATATTCAGCAGTAATTTTACCCAACATAAAATTCAGTCGCACATAAATATAGAACATTCTGCAAACACGTATATCACATTGTAATGTAGGAGCTCGTTTCCGCCCATGTTTCTGTCATTTAGCGGATAAAATAGGATTTCATTCAACTTTATGCTGAGATTTCTTGATCAAAGATCAAAAAGTCAGAAATCAGTTCAAATGCCGAGTAATAAGTCCCACAGCAAGCAAATTCATCCGATTACACTTTCTCAGAGGAGGCAAAATTGTAGAGAGGAGGCGCCATCGTCGCCGCTGCTGGCCCCACCAACGGCGCCAACCCAATAGCCGCAAGGGGGGATGCCAGTGCCCCCGCTGTCGAGGTAACGGGAGCTTGGTGAGAGAATGGTTGAGCGCTGATACTTTGTGGCTGCGTTTGCTGCTGGGAAACTATAGTGAATCCACCTTTAAAGTAAGAAAACCAGAATCAGCTACACAAACTTTTGAACTTCAATAACTTATTGTGCATGCTATGCATATCCGCTAAATGCTGCCTTTGTTGAATTGATCCAAATATTGGTGTCGGCTGCCAATAGTTCATACTCTTTTGATTGAATTTTAAATTGCAGTATAGATTTGAATACACCAGAAAAAAAGGATGAAACACGCAAATTATAACGCTACTATGATGGAGTTCCCACAAAAAAAGAAGAAAAAAAAAACCACATCAAAAGCAACACGACAAAGCTTGTAATGAAAACATCCCCGCGCCAATATTTTCAAACTGATGAGAAAAGAAAATGATGCTTACAGAGTGAAAAAGACTTTCAGCATACAGTACACATGTGGCAGAAATTACAATGGATCACAGCATTATCTCCGGCAGCATTATAATCAGCATACTTTGTTAAAGATATTGTATTCTTACAGCGGCAAACGAAAAATATTGTACTGACGAACAGTAAAATTACACTAGCACAAAAAGTCAACAGTGGACTGTTATTTGTATCAGAAAAGGTCGCATTGTTACATGAAAAGACCGTAAAAATAGCATGCAACAAATTTCTATTCGAAAATATGGTTATGTTATTAAAGCATGCTTTATAATCTCCTTTTTGACAACCAGAGCCTTTAAACCATTCTTCAATTAGCACATGTACAACACACAGACAATAAAACACAGGCATGAAGCATGCAGGGAAAGCTACAACCTGTCACATGCTTCATTGATCAACATGCTCTGGCATACAGTGATACCTTAAAATTACTTTGGTGGGTGCATAGTGAAGAACCGTGCAAGGTGAGAAAAAGCGAGACCGTCCATACACACTGAGTAATATTACGTGTCTGATCTTGAATTTACTGCCCTATACATACATTATTCACAGTTTCACGAAAAATGAAATATATAGTAAAACTTTTCTGCCAATAGCATGATTCAGTGTTAAGTCCGACAAATCAACCGAAATATCAAAATCCATTTACCAAATGGCATTTGTGGAGGTCTGGTGCACATAAAAAGTGATACATCGCATTTTTTTTTTTTTCGATATTTCTACCTGTCAATGCCAACGGATTCAAGTAGACGTTTGTCAAAGTATATCGATATGACTGAAAGTATCGCCATTGACCACACATTTAACTTTTTGAGACTTTTAACGCTGCGTTAATGTTAAAATGGGGGCAATAATCCACATTTCATTGGGCAACAAAAACGTTTTGAATGCATATTCTTATTGTACATACACGTTTACCTCACAAATTTCTACCAGTATTTTTACATACACATTTGTTCTATGATTCAGACATCATTCGACACATTGGCGCACTGTAGGCCGTTTTAAGGACAGAGATGTTCATTAATTCTGATACAACATACACCAAATATTCTTCGCAAGAATACTGAGCTTTTTATGCTCCACACATTGCTTCCTGACCTCTCTGGGCAGTTAGTGATCATTTAAAGAGTTTTCTGTGCGAGGAAGCAAGCATGTCAAGCGGTGCCAGAACGCAGGGTAGTTGACCCATTAATTCTGTGTAAGTTAGGAATTGTAGGCTTCCGATAAAATAAAAACCTGTTATGTTGCATCATATACTATTCCGTTTGGGGTCCATCACCTATCAAGGTTTGCGGTGTAGACTGCACAGAGCCCAAATCCAAAACCATAAGCGCCCGTTTTTCCCTCACGCGTTTTCAGTTACATTTTTGTGGTGACTCTATCGACACTTATTTTTGTTTAAGTTAAACCAAAAGAAACTGCTCAAGAGATTTAACCTCGAACCAGTTCAAGTACATCCATCAAACAGTGCCTCATAAAAGTTCAGTCACCGGGTATAGTGAGTCCAGTGTCCCGCTCATCGCCGTTCCGTTCAAAACTTATATCGCCCCGCACGGCGGTGTTGCCCAACAGCATTTTGGAACCAAAGTAAATCAAAGGTGTAAATCAAACGGACCGACATTTGTTTGGTTTTACACAAATACTCGCACCATCCTGACAGGAACTTTTATCAAACGTTTTATGTGTTTTCAAAGACGAAACATCTCCCCGCCCTCCCCGATTTTCACATGAAACCCATTCAGAATAGACATGGAATGACGTAAAGGTGCACAATGTGACCATATATATAATAAATGACACAAAGGTTATGTTGTTGTAAGTGCGACACAATGTACAGAAGAATCATCAAAACCACTTGCGCAAAGGGACCATTCCTGTATAAAGACCACTGATTTACAATTCTGTTTATCCTCAATTGGATTCTATTCCTATTTCGACAACTCCACTATTAGGACATTTTTCAGTCACTTTGTCTTTCAATAGAGATTCCACTGTATTCAGTTGCCAGATGTCCCACAGTGCAGCAGTGGTGACGTATCAATACGCGTTAAGTAAAGTAAATTTGACAATTGGATACCCTTAAAACACTGACACTTATAATAATCAAAATATGTTCTCGAGAAAAAAGTGAGTGGTCCCATTGGTTCAATATGGGTGCTGAGAATATGAACTTCTGCAGCAAATATGGTATATATTTATGGAGTTACGTAACATGACCATGAAAGCCAAGATTACTGCCCCGCGCAGGGTAAAAAAAAGTTGGCCTGGTTGAATTGAGATAATCCCGGGGTAAGACAAAGAAATGGTCACCAAGTGCGTTCAGTATTGAGATGCACAGAGCTGCGGGGTTAATATGGCCCGTTGGAAGCACGCGAGACATCAATGATAGTGAGCATGTCTCGCAGTGGGACTCCCTGACGACGGGCAGCTGACTTTGAGAGAGCAAGGATTATTGATATACTAATTTGCACCCCCCCCCTCCAAACCATGTTTTACAATGGGATTGACATTGGGCAGTAAATTTTCTTGTACAATAATAGAACTCAGTAGTTCTTCTCTTGGAACTATTGTCTAATATGATTACATTCACGTCATCAGGTTTTTATTCTTTATGGGTTTCTGATCCAATGTTATTTTTGTCTTGACTTTTAAATGTTTTCTGTTGTTGGGTTATGCGGTTGTGACGGAACAGCGACAGCTGGGAACTTCCACTGCCCATGCCGGCATTTCTCATCTTTTAATGGAACCTACACCCACGTGGGCCCAGGAGCACCTGTAATTGTATTATGTGAAGCTATCCTTCGTGATGCTGCTCCTGCCAACTCAAATATTACTGATACCACTCACTGAAACAAAGTAAGGAAATGCCAATTTTATGACAGGAGATAATTCACCTGATAAGCCTAGTGGGGGAAAGGAAGACCTAAGCCTAGGCCTACAGAGCCTTGAAGGCCACTCCCGCAATACAGTCCTGAAAAGCAAAGGGTGTTTCTATTTCCACTATGGCTCAGAATCTTTGTTCTTGCAGGGTTTCCGCATGGGAAACCATTTTCCGGTTTGTAGCACTCTTAAGACGAAAGCTTTGGCCTACGTGCCCGCAGGACCAAACAGTGGTTTTTAAAGGAAGCTAAAAAGCAATATTGTATGGATGACATATATACGATCGACATATGTTCAAAAATTAGCTATAAAGGATCACACAATATACACGAATGTTTTCGCTGAAATCACAGTTTACATTGATCTTCATTTATTAAAACAATTGACTAATAACGTCGAGCTATGCAGTCACGTGACTGCACAACATTGCTGCCGCCTGGCGGTTATTCCACAGCTGAGTAAAACAGGGTTTTCGGTAGCGGTAAGCGATACCAGGCACGCATATACACGTCCATGGCCCTTCTGATGATACAAACTTGGCACTTTGGGTATGAAATGTCAAAACCAGCCAAATCGTTAGACGGGCCATAAATTGTTCAGTAAATGCCTGCAAAAAAACATACTTTACTATATATGATGGCCTAAACAACGACACGAACAATTTAAACACTCTGTGATAAAACAAGATGCACACTCTCCTGCGCTGAGCATGCTTCTAACACTATCTTGTGTATGGCAGAATATCAGCCAAGAGGCTTTTGCTAGTATTTCATTCAACTTCGTCATACTACTCAGATATGCCCATGTGTGAAAGTTGCCTCTGTATCCATAACTCTTTTAGTGCCACATTTTAAATAACCAAACAGCTTTCCTTGGCGCACTTTGGGAGCATTGCGCCCAAAGCACATCGAGGAAAGCTGTTAACCTGGACTTTGATATTGTTTGTAACTACAGGCCATGTGGTACTGGAGTTACAGGTCTCTTTATATGGAATATGCACCCTGAATACCCTTATTATCGCTCAGACCAGTTCCTTTCAAATAGTTCCACTTTGGTTGTAGTTGGCACTAAAGGAGTTAAGGCTTGTAACTGCAAAGCATAGATATCAAACCCAAACCCCAAAACAAAACAAAAGGTACAAACAAACAAAACAAAAACCTTAACTAATTCCTTTTACTCACTTGACATAGGCATTGGGATTAATTTAACTGACCACATCGCCACACTACCCTCAGCATTACAATTACCTGATGGATCTATGGCTGAGCAATCTGAGACATAGGCCTAATGGTATAAACCATTAGGCAAGAAGTAGAGGACAGCACTGGTGAAAAAGAGGTCACATGGCCCTTTCTGACCGATACTATGGTCAAGGTTGGTCACGTGATACCTGTTGACCAATGGCATCATCTGATACTTCCTGCCCCTGGAAATCATTTGATTATAATGGCAGACCTGCTTGTCGACGCAAAGTTTCTACGAGTGCCAGGAACCTCACAGATCTCTTGCTAGTTACTGATTCATGACATACTGCTATTTTAATGTAAAATATGTTGGTGTTATGGAAAAAGTAAAGAGTGGCAAATCACGACTAACCCGGCTGGCTTCCATATACGGGAGGCGGGGCAAAGTTTGCAGGCGGTACTGGGACAACTGCATAACCTCCTTGTGGGGGCTGTGCATTTGCTTGATTCTGTAAAATAATCATAAAAAAGAAAAATGTCATGTTACGACGCAGGGTGAACATTGTTAAAAACCAGGTCGCAAAGTGTAAGGTTACATATTCGCTAGCAACGATATATGTAGTGCCGCACATCATGTTTCTAGCATTTAAGACATAGTATACTTAAAACGCACGAACGTTGATGCAAAACCGGCGCAATCATTGTCTTACAATAGATCCACACATGGTAGTTTAAATTGTAGTTCTAGATAGTTTCGCTCTGACTTAATTTTGCGGAAAAATTATTTATTATTTTCCATTTGTATTGAACTGGTACTGGTTGAGTCCTTTACAGATAGAATAAACTTCCACATCTAAACCGTTTGTAGCCAGAGATACCCTGGTGAAGTAGTTAATTTTCTACCTTTCGAAGGGGTGCGTCAGTGACTAGAATTCTTGTTTTTCGTGGAAATTTTCGAGTTATAATTAAGCGCGCTTTGTGAGCGCGAGAAAAGCGTGAAATAATGTCGAAAAAATGATTTCTGGAATAACAGTATTGTAAGGGTGATTATCAAGGAGTGGAAAGTATTTGGGCGTTTTCCATGTCGCTGTTCATTCTTTTTCTCTTTTTTTGTTTGCGTTTGCGTTTTTTCTTGGTTTTGTTTTGATTTTCCATTTTCTTTCTTTTTTTGGGGGGGGGGGGTGACAACGCACTAGCCTCCCTGACTTCCACATCAGGCCCTGCGGCTTAGGACAATTGCTGTGGCTGTGTATTCCCTTGATACAACAAAATATGCAACAATTTGTTCGCATTATTTGTGTGAATCAATACATGCTTGAATTGCCATGCATATGTCTGCTGCACATGTTTTTAGGTACGGTAAAAGATGTTTTCAGGTTGTAGTACGCAGGTAACGTTATGGAAAATCAGAAGAGGTACTGCACTCTTGTAAGCTGACCTGTGGGAACTTGATTGCATTGATGATCAAAATGTCAATACACACAAATGAAACGGGCATCACTGTCTGAGTTAAAAGGCGCAACTTAGGCTAGCTAATTAATGATATACATGAGCACCAGGTAGCGCTAACGTTAATGCGGATAACTGACAAGTTATTGCAGTAAAATGAACACCGGAAAACAATAAATTTGTACCCGTACTTACTTACATACATTTAAAACAGGACATACGAATGCAGTAAGTCTTACCTGTGGCTTTTTCCGACAGCACACTGCTGCGCACGAAATGGCTAACGTCCAAATTGCGAAAATCAGTTGAAGCAAGGCGAGAATAACCAGGCCTGCGTTGAGACCAAGGCTAACGTGCTGCAGCAGATAAAACAATCAATAGAAAACTCATATAATTTTATTATAACACACACACGCACACAAGTACGTACATACATACGTACATTTTGTGGCATAGGAAGAGTAAGTATTAAAAGGAGTGTGCAGAGAAAGTGATGATGATGACGACGACGACGACGACGACGTCTTCACAGGGACAAACTACACCATTGGAGCGCCGGCACCGGATCTGTTCCACTATGGGTCCAAGTAACGTAAACATGAAATGACCATGTTACAAAACTAGACTTTTTTTGTGGCATGTGCCACCTGACTGAAACGGTACGTGAATCAAATCTTATTCATTATTTGTAGTTGTTTCGTATAATCGTATAAAGTGAATCTGTCTAACAGTTTTGGAGAAGTCGAAAGTATGAAATGTGTAGACTCCAATTATAATCAGGAATGAATGCATGAAGTGGCAAAGGTTATTAAGTAAAAAATTCCTTAGAAAAATACAGATCTGGAGCATCACTACCTAGTGACCAACTTTGTTTGATCCTTGCACAAGGTACACGTCCATGATTAAGCTTCAGCAAAATCATAGTAGCGGCATTGGGTTAAACGTCAAAAATAGACAACGAACGCCTAAAAAATGTGAAAAAAAGGATAAAAAAATTGCTGCACCACCTGGTGTACAAATGAAGGTCTAGTGGTACCTGGAGGTCTACTTATACAATTTCAAAGCAATTTACGAGGCGGATTTGGAGAAAAACAATGTTTGGTGAGATCCTCCTCCAAAAGAAAACAAACAAACCCGTAAGTAATCCAATAATCACTTATGTGTAGCCATTCGATCAACCTGAGTAGAGGCCCACCCAATAAAAAGGTACATTACCATCAAGTTTGAAGTTAATCTGGATGATGGTTTGCAGAAAAAGTAAAAATGTGAGTTACCATAGCAATCCTCACAGATTTGCATAGTAATCACAATACATGCTTCGACCAACAATTACCCAAATTGACAAGAAAAAAAAGTTAAAAACTGGGTACCCGCAGCATTACCTCTGAGTGGATGCTCTGATTTGACCCTTCTGGAAAGTACATGTCTACAAAGTTTCAGTACAATCTGAGATATGGTTTTGGAGTAGTCAAGATTATTGATGACGCTAAAAAATTCCTGAAAATAAGGAAAAATTGCTGCCCCACGTGTTGAACAAAGTAAGGTCTAGGGGTTCCCAAAAGTGTCCCTATGCAATTTTGAAGGAATTATTCAACGGTTTCGGCGAAGAGTTTTTAAGAGTTTTCCCAAGAAATGAACAAAATTTCATTTTATAATAATCTAAAAATCAAAGGAGCGTGACCACTTGAACGAAGACGGTAAATACTCACGTGGGTACTTTCCCACCGAGTTTGGAGTGAATCTGGGAAAGACTTTTAGGATCAGTCAAAAATCTGACTTATCATTGCAATCTACATAGGCCAACATGGTAATCAACAGGAATACAAGCATCAATCGATAGGTACCCAAACTGGAAAATATCGTTAAATTCTTGCAAAAGTCACCGGAGCCAAAGCATTTGAACAAGCGTGGAACAAACTCACCCGAGGTACATTACTACCAAGTTTGAAGTGGATCTGCTGGACGTTTTTTGGAGAAGGGGTCGAAAATGTGAAATGTGGACGGATGGAGGACTAACCATCCTATAAGATCAAGCACTAGGTCAGTTGTGCTAAAAAGCAGTTGAAAAATGATGGAGAAACGCGTCTTCAAAATTGATGCTCAGGGAAGATTTGTCAAGTGACACCTACTAATTAGAAAATGTGCATTCACGTTTGCATTCCCTGCTTTTTCTTCTTCAAAATATACTTTATAATCTTCAGGATGTTTACTTTTAGAAATATATGCTTAGTTTGGAAATTTTTATTTAATAACAGAGGCCCGAGAAAAACGTAAAGCAAAATTAATGTGAATCATAGTTTTTACGCTTTGTATGTAAAACAAAATCACATATCTTGTACACTGGATGACGTCTGTAGTGTCCTCTTCCACTTCCAAAACAACTCTAAGAGCATTTCTCCCCCTCCCCGTCTTATACTTTTTTGGTTGTATTTTGATTTCGTTAGGAACAAAAAGGTGGAAATGAAGATATTGATTTTTTCACCAGCGGTACGGTGAGCCTCTTTCTGAACACAATGATGGTATTACGGTAAACGGCGGTATTTTATTCACGTTTGTTTGAATTTTGGTGGTAAAGAGCAGTATCTGACTTCACTGCTCTTCGCCCGCAATTCTGCATGAATTTGGCAGAGACTGCCATTTTTGAACGTCAATATCTCCGATTTGACATCTAATTCTAAGTTGAAAATTTTTACAGCAGACAAAGTCTATATACTGCCGTATATGATGGTACTGTAAACTCTCTTTCGTCCAATTGGTCAGTTACAGCCAATTATTACCATAGCACAGTATAAGGATTCGGGATAGTTTATTTGACCAACTTGAAAATATGTGTTCAAGTACACACCTATTGAAAAATAAATAAAATAAGTAAATAAAAACACTACACACAATATACTAAATCTAAATGTTAAGTATAAATCTGTCAAAACGAAAGAATAATTTAAAACTAATCCTGAGGCTCTTCCATACTGAAGGGGTTAATACCGTTATCACTGGCTGAAGATGCATATTTAGTTAGTTGAATAACAGATATAACAATTGGGTATATTACAAGACACTTCGTATTCACCAACCAATTGTTTTTTGACATAGTAGGTAAAAGTAACTATGTGTATGCACTTTCAACTTAGATGTTTCAGGTGTTGCATTTGGAATACGTACAATCTCATTTCTTAAATATTTTATAGCAAAAGCATGCTGCGTGCGTGTTACGAATAGTTCATTTCTTCTAGTATTCAGATCATGTACAGAGAAGTTGGCATGGTTTCAATTTGCTTAAAGTAGACCGGAAGCAGATCATTTTGTATTTTGTAATAAATTTTCAAAACTTGTAAAAGTTAAATATCTTCCGATTTCAACAAATTTCTTGATTTAAAAATTGGTTCGTACGTTCATTATAATTGCTATGATTTAAAATTCGCACAGACTCTTTTAAAATTTTTTACCAGCCTTTCCGACTGATGCCCCCCCCCCCACGCAAACAGAGAGTAATTAAAACGAGGAAGAATAAGGGAATTATAAATAGTTTGTAGAATATCCGATGGAAGAAAATGTTTTAACTTATTCATGATGCCTGTTATCTGAGAATTTTTGAAGCAACCTATTGTGTATGACTGTTCCAACTTAGATGCTTATCTAATGTTAAATAAAAAAATTTAAATTCATCCACGTGTTCAATTTTTCTCATTTCCAATTTCAAGAGTAGGTACTATGATGCGTTTTTGTGACTGATAAAAGGCAATGAATTTAGTCTTTTAATTTGAGAAACAACTTATATACCTTCAGCCATATGCTTATCTTACTAAGTTCAGAGTTTAAAAACGTTACCATTAAACCAGACAGATCGCAGGGGCTTAGAGAAGTAACTAGGGTTGAATCATCAGCACAGATAATGAATTTAAAGCAATAGGATGCTAACATTATGTCACACACACACACACACACACACACACACACACACACACACACACACACACACACACACACACACATATATATATATATATATATATATATATATATATATATATATATATATATATATATATATTTATCAGTGAAGGTCGCAGAACTGATCTTTGTGGAACACCAGCTAGAATATTTAATAGTTCTGATTTAGTTTCCTGACAAATAACATAATTGTTTCAAGATGTCAAATAGCCTTTAAAAAATTCAAAGCACATCTATAATACCGTAGTAGCTTAATTTAGTTACCAAACATCGTGATCTAAGGTATCGAACGCTTTAGAAAGATCCAAGAATATGTTAAAAGGAATTTTTCCTTTGTCCATATTCAGTGTTTTTCTATCAAAAAGTTCCAAAACCGCTAGTTCGGTGGAATGGTCTTTACGAAGAAAACCATATTGACTCTTCAAAAATAAGTCATAGTGTATGAAATGTAGACATCTATAATGCATTTTCAGATATATATATATATATATATATATATATATATGTAAATAATTTTAGATATCTATAATGCAGCAGTCTTTACAGATATTTGCAATTGATTTAGAGTTTTGTATAAGTCGATTTTCATACATCTTAAATTCTGATTAAATATAAAACGACTTGCTATATACTGCATTAATATTACTAATGACCATCATTGCGAAAAACAACGTACACAATATGTGACATGTCGTTTCAGAGAAAAAGTACTCGATCAGATACATGTATATTCGAGTGCAATTTCTCACTCTCTCTTTGTCTCTGTCTGTCTCTCCATATATATATATATATATATATATATATATATATATATATATATATATATATATATACATACACATACATGTGTGTGTGGAGAGAGAGAAGGAGAAATTCTTCATATTTCTGTAGTTATTTTAGTTAAGAAGTTAGAAGAAAAGGTTTAATTTGATATATTTCATCTATTTTCCTCTACCAATATTAAAAACCACATTAAAATGGCATATTTCTGATTATGATAATAACTGTTCTTCTCACCGAGGAGACTTGTTGACTCAGTGATGTGATTGTGTAAGAATACATGGCTACTACTCACATATCTGGCATAAAAACCGTACTCTTCCATGGCACCTGTGTCCACCATGGCCTGCGTTGAGGACACTCCTATGATGATGAATGTGACCAAGGCTGACTTGATACTGATCATCATCAGGGCTGTCAACTGGACAAAACATGACATACGAAATTTATTTAAATGAAGTAGAAGTTGCCGGACGTAATTAAGTTATATAAAGTTGAATTAAAGTGTAGTAATGGTGCACCTTACAACATAGAAAATATGAAATATGCAATTAAGTTAATGAGTTAGAAGTTGCCGGATATAATTAAGTTATTTAAAGTTGAATTAAAGTGTGTAAATGGTGCACGTTACAACATAGAACAGGCAGGGGAATTAGCTTACCATGCAAACCATGGAAATGCCACTTACAATGTTGTAACGGAAAAAGGAAAAGGGTATTTATATTTTGGAAATACAACATTAAATCGGTAGTACAAATAGTAAGTTCGAATATTTTAGATAAACGTTCTCTAAAGTGTGCATACACATTATGCATGCACACTGCTCATTCAAGGTTAATTGTCAAACACAATCAGCCAGTGCTTACAAACTTAAAAAAAAATCCACATCGTGGTTCTATGCTACTAAGTCCGATTTTATTCTATGTGGATATTTGGTCGGGATTAAGATGAAAATTGTCACATTCTGGTCCCTAAGCAAAGCAATTATTTGAACAATTTAGTTTAAACATATTTATTTCAAACTGGATTGCCCAATAGTACAAATAGTGTTACTAACGGGGGGGGGGGTCTCCAGAAAATATGGCGAGGATGGAGTGGCCTTTGTAGTGCCTTGTCAAACTGGCTTCTCTTGTCATAAAGGAAGCTTGACAGTCACTGTTTATAACCATTGACAAAAACCTTTGCCACCTTAGCACTATTGGCATACATTAAAAGTTGTCGGTTAGACTTGATAAATGCAATAATTTCAAGTATATATTATTAACTCTCAACTGCACGATTCATCCTATGAATTTCAATATCTTACTTATGGATTTTCAAATCTGCGACTTCTATCAGTGCAAGTCGTTTCAAATATGCTCCTACGTTAACATACAACAAACAGCCCTCAACTTCAAAATTACAATGGGATAAGCGGTCCTACAATTAAACAAAACCCGAGTAATTTTGGTATGTGATGGGATTCTGCTGCAAAACCTGGCCGATGATAAAATACTTAGCCATTTAGCTGGCATAGTGTAACTTGTTATAAAAGGCTTTGGTCAAAGGCTGCATTGACCTGAGGTGGTGCGACTCGTGAATAATGTCAACGGTTTATGCCTTATATGTTGAAAATGTGTCATCATTTACTGCAGAAGTCCATTGAAATTCAGAGTAAATAGGGCACCCAATTTCACACGGGCACATGTATAAAATACGGTGTAAGCATCGAAATGTTCAACATGGCCCTTTCGCATCTGCGTACTAGATTTTTAACAGTTTAGCTGAGACGAATGTTACGCATATTAAGAAATACGAAAAAGAAAGTAACATTCATGTACTCACCGTGCATGTGTTTGTGCGTTTTGAAGCAATGATGCTTAATACTCCCAAAACTACGAACTGTAAAATGTAATATAGAATGAAATTTAAAATGTTTGAAAAGTTGTTTAATGATAAGTAATTAAATACATATGGACCCCGATCTTTTGATTTAGAATTGCCTGTTCATCTTTAATAGGTTTAAAGTGGCGAACAGTAAAATCTTCCAAGGGTGCCTAATAAGCTCAATTTCAAATGTTACAACTTTCACTTTCATTTCATTCGACACACCTATACTACAAACCAGTGAATTGGTGTTGCTATTGACACTCCTTTTTACAATACACTTGAAGACATTCAACATTTGAAGTTCGAAATTATACCTAATTACCATACATTAAAGTTAGAATCTATCACTTTCATTACGTTGGATACACCTATATCAGAAACTTAACAACTGAAGTTAGATTGACGCCTCTATGTGGAATATATATTTTAAAAAATATTATAAGCAAATCAGTATGTCAGCCCGGAGGGGAAAATATTAATGTGTGTGTGTGTGTGTGTGTGTGTGTGTGTGTGTGTGTGTGTGTGATAAAGGCCCTATTGATTGAATGGATACCACAAATTATAAAGTTGATGGTCAGGGTGGTTAGAAATGACATCTGAAAACCAAAATGCTAAATTTCATTTTCGGATAGTGTTTTTAGCTCCAAAAGTGCGCCACATTTGCGACAGGAAAGCGCACGAATTTTCTTCGATCATGACCTGATGTGGGAAAGTGTTAGTGACGTCACAAACACAACCCCCTGTCTATGATGTATGTGTTTAAAAGCCAGAGTGCCTACAGTTTGCCAAGAGTCATGGCAGATACAACAGAGCAAAGTGACTCCGGAGAGTCTGAATTTAGTTTTTCATTTACGTGGTCTGACGAAGATGAAGAAAAATGAATAGTAAAAGCTGAAGCAGCAGAGGTAAAGACCTTTCAGACTCACACATAAGGGGACGCCCAGAACCCTAGCGTCACCAGCACTGCAGGGAGTGCAGCCGTGGTACAGTTAGACGATCCCAGCTTGCCGTCAGGGCAATGATATTTCCCATAAAAAATTAGTAGATTCCATTTAACAAGAACAAGCATGAATGCTATAAATTGGAATTTGCGTCAGGATGGGCCCCGTCTTGTAGTGTTTCAAACTCTAGCATTCACGGAAACAGCCACGACCTTCTCCTACGGTATATCAAAGTCTGAACAAACAGTAAATTTTCCCTTCCCATCTGTGCGGTTTATGGATGATTCAATATAAGTTTGCATTTATGAATAGCTTTCAATATCAGAACCCCTAACCGGCAGTAACTTCGCGAACCTTGGAGGACAGTAATTTGCCTTTCAAAAACATCGTCATCAGTACTCGTGTTTATGATATCCTTTATTTCAGATCCGATCCATTATGTAACAATGGTAAATATTTTCTTGTGACCTACTTATTTTCTGGTTCCATATGAACGACAAAAGTACAAAGAGATGGAATATTGTACGTGCAACTATTGGGAGCTGGCCGTGGACCGTCACAAACAGTGGCACATGACTGAAAAAATAAAAGGTTAGCCGCCCAATGGTCTTGGCAGCTGCGCTTATGAGGCGTGAATGTGGTAGCTATCCAAACAACTGTTATCTGGTTATGGGATTAAACACCTCGTAATGCACAGCAGTAATTGGATATACGCATTACATTGGTCAGCTTACGCAGCCTGTTATAGAGCGATCAAGGCTAGACCTGGGTATGGAACAAGATCGGTCCTTGTTTGTCCATGCTTTTCACCCATTTTTTCCATCAATCGAACCAAAATGGTTAAATACACTGAATTTTTGTTACAATGCTATATTGCAACAACAAATCAGAATCATACTGAACATCCCAGACCGGCGTTGTCATTGTGACATTCGATCGATTACTATGTGATAGATTGCAACAGTCGTAGAATTACTGCACCTATATTTTGCCGTAATGAAAACTTTAAAATCAGAATCATACTGAAGATTAATTTGTAAATACTGTAAAACAAAACAAAAACAAACAAAAACAAAAACAAAAAAAAAAAAACAAAAAAAAAAAGGAACAAAGAGAGAGAGAGAGAGAGAGAGAGAGAGAGAGAGAGAGAGAGAGAGAATCACTGTTCCTGGTTTTATGAGTGATGCTTTATTTGGCCAGCTCAGGGGAGTGTAAACAAGCTGTAGAACTTGTATTGCTGCACACCGACCCATCCTGGGTGGGAACAGGGACGTAATTTGAATATTTCTACATGCATTTTAATCCTGCTAATGAAGAGTGCATAAAACATGTTTAAAGCAAGTGACACTTGACAGCCATAGCTCACAAGCATGGTTGCTATCTTCCCTGTCAGCCTGCGGTGTTGCATTTGTGACGTCACTAGCCTATCGCACCTAGTCGTGTCGGATATGAACGGAAAGCGACCATTGTCAAGGCGCAGCGAGTTTTTATGATATGAATGTGAATAAAAGTATTATGTTTACAACCAATTCTTTTAAAGCGCACCGTATGGTAAAAGCAACCCATAAGTCACCCATGTATCAAATTTGAACATGGTCAATCAATAGGACCTTTTGTACCGTTAACATCACGATAATTGTAGGAATTTCACATTTTAAAATTTGAATTTCATTAAATCTTGAGACTCAGATATACCCGGAATTCGAAGTTTGATAAATATAGTGAAAGTCCTGTAATAGGAGTCTAGGGACTGGTAAAAAATGGCCACTGAAGGTAGGTGTCCACTCTGGAGAGGGGCGGCCCTTCTAATTATGGACGAGTGTGTACATGTAGAAATAAGGGTATGAATAAATGGAATTTCCTCAAGTTTGTTTGCGCACAATAGAATTTGCCCATGACAGAAACCTATATATTGAACTGGAATGGCCCGTCTATCTACAATGGTTTGGAAGGTATAGATGATTTAAATTCTAAATTAAATTGTCTGTAATTTGTATAGAGACATGGCCATGGAACTGTTTGGTTTCCTAGCCATAGCCGTCTTCATGTAAAGCTGCGGACAAGATGTAGGCGGATAGAAAGACATATATATATATATATATATATATATATATATATATATATATATATATATATATATATATATATATATATATATATATATATATATATATATATATGTGTGTGTGTGTGTGTGTGTGTGTACATATATATATAGAGAGAGAGAGAGAAGAGAGAGAGAAAAGAAAGAAAGGAAGAAAGAATTTTGAATTAAAAGAGTGTCTGCGTGTGCACACAGATATAAGTAGTGACAAATATTTGTTTCGAGCATTGGAGTGGATTGGCTTTGAAAAGTCACCATGTGTATGTTGAGAATCTTTGTGTGTAGTAACTTTCCAGCTTGAATAGAACACTTTTTCCAACAGGTCAACAAAAAGGTTAGCATGCTTCAAAACCCCTGTATGAAACACATCGAGGTGCCTTTTCCACTGCAAAAAACAGGCTGAACCATTTGTATATTTTTTAGAGAAACAAGTACTAATTCCAGTTTGCCCTGATGTACTAATTTAGTTTAACTTATTCCTTGTACATCTTGTGTTATAAGTATTTCTGAAATTTTGTGGGTGCAGTATATTGTGATTGATTTAGTTGGATATGGTATTGGTTTGTATTTACAATCTATTGGATGGCGGCACAAGTCACTGCCTTCATGCCATCCCTCATCAGTTCTATTCTATGTACATTTTTTTTCTGTAATTCTGCTGATGAAAATAAACAACACGTTAAAATAATCAAAGACATTCAAATTAATTTTACCTATAATTTGTGTCATACTCTTTGACAAACGATGATGCAAACTTCCGATGAGGAGATGAATGGCAACAGTAACTGATTACTTGGTATAAATCAGTGTCAATTGTGATTTACTTTATTGCAGATTAGGCAATTATAAATTGATTTGCGGTTACATTGCTGGCTGAGCAAGTCGGGGCCCATGAATTTTTCTCGTCATATCTTCAAAGTAGAGTGTGAAGAAAAAGCCCACGGAGCTTTATCAGCAATGGAGGCACGCCCTCACACAATGGGCTCCACATACACATTATTTACCTGGTATCATACAACGATCATATGTAGATATAAAC
>OZ026626.1:28280283-28311283 GCA_964020975.1 Hermodice carunculata
GTATTTGTTTATCCTTAATGACCTTATAATAAGGAATAACTGACCAACTGAGTTCCCAGTCACTCATGAATATTCATGGCGCATGGTTCATTGAGAAAATGTTCTGTGAGGTAATCAGCCACAGATGTATTGAAGCTTTCTGTTGCCTCAATAGCTTTTCAGTTTAGTTGGGTCAGTTTTGGTCTGCCCACTCTTCAAAACTACTAGATCCGCTGATCCACGTTACCAAGCATGGATGACGCTAAAATTAGCATAAACCTTATCATTTGGAACCTCTGAATATCGATTCTTACCCTGATGATATTGTTGTGTAGCTTACCAATAATATTTTAAACACTAACCACATTAATTAATAAATTACATGTATATACAAATGCTTGTATCTATGTAAGAATATGTATATGAAAGTTGTTCAAAAATTTACAAAACTCTGGGTTTTTGACACGAAGACCTGAGTTTCGCACATGGATCACAAGGCTTCGTTACAAAACCCCGAGTTGTGTCACTGAAATCCACAGTTTTTAAGCAAAGCTCTGGCTTTTATTTCCAAAGTCAACATACTGGAAAATAAATACAAGTAACTAATTAGCAAATATCAACTTCTCACAAGATAGGTTTCATTTAGGAAAAATAAAAACAAAAGCGGACAGCAGTTGCGTAGGAAGTAGGAGTAGTTTGCTGCAGTTCTTTACACATGTAGCAAAGGTGAAATGAACTTATTTTCTCCAGTGTTCCTTGGGAAGGTCAACAATTCTTCAGACGAAATTTTGACAAAATGGTCAGACGTTTTAAAAGGTTTCTTTGTCATGACTGCTGCATTCTGGGATATGCTGCTGTAACTATGACAACCGCCAGGCCACAATATATGTGACACTTACATTTACCATAACTTTTGTTCTCATGATCTGATCCGCCTAATCTTTATATCTTCATATCTCCATTCATAACAAGTTTTATATAAGAACATTTTCTGTGTATGGTTTAGTTTGACTTAAAAACAACAACACACAGACCTTCTCATTTAACAATTCTACAACATACAATTGCAAGCAACGTCCAAAAGTACGTACCATGAAACCTCCCCACAGGCCTGGAGCGATAAAGGCTAACAGAGATTCTATTGCCAGGGAGGCTATCTGTAGTATCATACTTAAAGTCCCTATAATGATACTGGCTATCCCGAGAAATGTTGCACTTCTCTTGGCAAATTTATGATCCTTCTTCGGCGCGGCCGCGCCCTGCTGGACACAGACCACCGACTGCTGCTGCTGCCCCACCGGCATGATGTACCCTGTAAAAATGGAATAAAATATGAAATATTCCGCAAACAGTTGTAAACTAGAAAAGAAGATCTGCTTCAAGGCAAATCTGTGTGCCTACGAAGGAAAGGTATCGCTTTGTACATTCAAATTGAAAGTGGAACGACTCATGAAAAATAAAGGGAGAAAAAACTGAATAAAAAATAAGGCTCTCAGCACGAAAAAGATATCCATGTAGACAGGGGATGCTACACAAAAAGAAATAATTTTGATAAAACAGAATGCCAGGTGTCAACAAGCTGTAAATGTGAATTTGGAAAGATTCTATTGAATAAATAGGATGTGATCGTGATTTAGACTTGTATTATCTGTCACATGCTGAAGGGCAAAGCCAGCATAGACACATAAATGCTTCATGTGTCTCATATGTACCACGCAAAACATGACAATGTGGAAATTCCTACTACTGGATTTATTTCTCATACAAAAAACTTGCAGTATATGGAATTACGACCTACCGAGAGCTCTGAAAGGTAAATAAATTTTGCCCTGTTTAGGCCATTTGCCATATCTTTCTAAAAAAAATCCAAGGAATGTCTGTGTTGACAAACAGACATAGACATGATGTACACTGCAACAACCGTTATAAAATATGGCGTACTATTTTATATCAACAGGTAAATATGGGACGTACCATATAACAACAGTAAACAATAAATTTATATGACATTCTTTGCAACAGACTTTATGAAATTTGATATTTCCTGCAGCTTGTTATGAGATATAACTTCATCTAAATATCATTAAGATTATGTATAAATTTTAGACTACAATCCCCAATTCGACCAAAGACATATGAAACACTGTCTCGAAAAGAATGAGTTTTATATACGACATAGATTTTTAATGAGGACAAAAATAAAATTGAATGAGGAACACATCATTAATTTGCTGATACACAGGTAAACCATTTAGTACTTGTGAATGCCTGTGCAGAAAATCTATTTCTACTGATGTTCGTGGGTGAAAGGTTTGAACAGATTTCAGTTAATTATTTTGTATAATTTCATCTTGTTACAATTTGTCTTGGATGTTTTGGACGAACATTTTAATCATCTGTTGTAATTTTGGATAAATAAATGAGTGATATATGTACATCTACTGTCACAGTGAGTTGGGATGTGTCCTTGATATGCTTGAAATCGGTTATGTTTCTTCTCACCTGCTGAACTTATAAATTGATCGCCCAGGATTATCCCTGACCCGTTTTCATCACGACTAGCAAATGATAATCGAGAAATCGTGTTTTCGTAAACTTTTTTAGAAGTACAACACACAAAAACGTGTATTTCTATGTTAATCTGAACTTCCTAATTGACACTTGCAAGTGAAACTTTTAATACTGCACCGCTCAGGACGCACCACAGCGCCCACACGTGTAAATATCGTCTGTTTACCCGTTTAAAAACTGATTATTCTACCAAAATTTTGAGTGATCTTTACAAGAAATGTTTTACAGAAATATGTGCCCAGAACCTCCCAAAGTGAAATGTTGAAACGACCATGAAAGCTTTGAGCACATGTGCCTCTTCTGGTATGAGGTATTGGTTTCTGATATACATATAACTTCTAAGGATCATCTGCAAGGAGAGGAATATAATTCTTTAAGTAAAAAAAAAATCAATTATTCAGATGAAAAAAAGAGGCAGCCTACACGGGAACCTTGGGGTACTGCCCTTGAGGTAGGACAAGTGTCTTTGCATGATGTTCTGCAAGATCTTATTTTCTGTTTAGCAGATAGTCGGCATACCATTCACGGACTCTCCTCTGACTCCACTGTGCCTCCTTTTATTAAGAATAGGACACTAATTTGCTAGATTTTTCCCAAGCATAACTGCCCAATATATTATTACCCTTCTCTTTTTTTCTCGTATTTATTCTGAAATGTTTAGCAGTGTCAAAATTTTTGACTGCTTTTGCGATGAAGTCCAATTTGTTATTTATAAAGAAATTTGTATTAACTGAGAACTGAGTGTGCTTTTCGAAGCATTGACTTAAAAAGTCTGGTGTTTTTCATGCCATGCTTTCCCGGTTACAGATACAGTTGTTGCTAAGTTCGGTTACAAGTGTTGGATTTGTACTAGTGTCTCCCTCTACTAACAAGATGTGCACATAATTCTTAATCTATACAATTTTTTATCAAATATTTCGTTAAAAGTGTCCAAGATGTGCACATAATTCTTAATCTATACAATTTTTTATCAAATATTTCGTTAAAAGTGTCCAAAATGTTTTACTCAATTATTTCTTGCATTGATCAGTTCATTGTAGTGCAGTTACAAACTTGCTCTAAAGAGCTGTCAGCGTTTTCTATGTCTGACATATGTCGCAATGCTGCGTTAAGTAAAGTATTGCTGAATTGCAACGACACAACCTTTGGCAACGACTTTATAACTCAAATGTTCGTTTGCACTTTTTGTGTTTTTTGCACGTATACAAGTGAGTGTTTTTCATAAAAAATATCCTCCTCCTCCTCCTCCTCCTCCTCCTCCTCCTCCTCCTCCTCCTCCTCATCATCATCATCATCATCATTACTGATAATTCATGCACTTTCTATAGAGTAAACAAAAGACACAATCCAAAAGAAAAAAGTGCGGTAAACGATAATTCTGTGCTGGCTGAGATATCCTTAGCGTTGATAATATACCTTGCAAATTTAGACAAGAGAACTCATGTTTGGAAATGCCAAATTAGGCCAGGACATAATTTGGCGAATCACGCGTAGACGACCAACTTCCTCCAACACCCATTTTGGCCAAAGCGTTAATGATAGCATTTTTGATGTAATTAAGATTATGATAAGACTTAAGAAAGCGCTTATATGGCCGTGTTTCAATATCGTAGTCAGAACAAATGAGATGCAATAGGTTACTGTGATATCTGTCCGGAACGTTCAATATCCTTCTAACTGCTGTTCTCCATGCGGCAGAAAACAAATGCACGTCTTTGCCAGAGCACTCCCAAAGCTGGCCGCCATAAAACCATTTAAATCGCTTGTATCTTCTATTAAGATATACATGTTCAAATAGAGCCATCAGAATATTGATTTCTCCAATAAGTATGCGTATACAGTCGGGGGCTTTTTCATTTACCGCTTTTAAACCTATAATAGTGCCAAGATATTTGTAACTACCGACATTTTGTATGTTTTGACCTTCACTATCAATAGAATGTAAAACATCTTGCGTTATGGCATCCATGGCATATTGATCAGGACTTATCTCGGTTAAAAATAATACCATATTCCTTTGAAAACAATTCGCATTACGTCATAATTTTGACATAGAAGCAATAATAGGGGCACGTAAGGCAATATCATCAGCATACTAGTATGCTACAGCACCGAGAAATCTATCTCCAGTATGACAGCCAACTTTGGATTCTTTTAATATGAACAGCAGTTCATCGATATAAACTCCCGACGAGTGTGGCTGCAGAACCCCACCTTTTTTTACTCCATTGGGACAACACAGAGATCTTGATACAGCATTCCTTCATTTGACCTTCACAGTTTGGTTTACAGAAATGTGTACTAACAGTCAACATATAATAGGATTTGTACTTTTGTGTATTGTTGAAGGAAATAACTTGACATATTCAACTTCATCGAAAGCCTTATAAATGTGGAGGTACACTACGTGAGTATCAGATCCATGTGCCAAGTAATAATTCACACACTCTTAAACAGCAAGTGTACGTTGCGTGGTGGAACAATCAGATTTGAAGAAGAAATGTATATTACGATAAATCGTTCAAAATCACCAATGCTAACCATTTGCCAATAATACTAACAAGGGCAATGCCTCTATAGCTTTCACAATCATGAAAACATTTTCTCCTATCTTTAGAAATAGGATGAATCATGACATAACCAGCTCAACGATAAATTCTTTTTCGATCAATTGCTTATCTTTTCATGACAAATGTCACATGTTGCAGCAGATATCATGGATATGTGGCTTTTAATTCTCGGGACAAATGGACATCTGCTAAATCGGTGGAAGTTACTCATGTTTTTCTCATATCTTTATAAGCGCATACTAGATTCTTCTGTACACAAGGTCTTTAACTGGTGGATCAAGAAACAACAGCTGGATTGTCAATCAATGCAATATGATTGGCTAAGACAGCTACCATTGTTTGTTCAGCCAATGGCTGAATAAGATTTTTTACCCAAAACTTTAATAATTTATAACATATCAATAATTCCACACCAAGAGCACCATTTCAGCTATGGGTCTATTGGTATGTATAATTTCAATGTTGTAACTTGTATATTGGCAGAGAAAACTGCGTCACAAAATGTGGCGGACAGGTATTAAGAAACAAATAAAGAATAAAAAACTCCTACGAAAACAATATGTCTGGGTTGGCACCCAGACATAAAAAAGGGAAAGAATCTAGAGAAATCTTATTTGCTGTCAGCAAATCGGTCTTTGTACCTTGAATTCTTTTAAAGATGGCTATTCAGTACTTATTTTAACTCCTACAACAGTAATTTTTTGTTAAAATGTTGAAAAGCGACATAAACAATTGAGTTCTGTCACAAACCTATAAATTGAAGTTGTAATGGTACCTTTATCTATAATCGATCTAAAGTTATTCAAGATTTTAATTTTGTGCATTTGCCTAACTTGCGTAAACCCACCTGCTGCAACTTTAATTCACGGTTCATTTGATTACGCTATCTCACAATACCTATCTATTGCATTTAGAATGGGACCTCTGTCTATAACAATTTAGAAATAATACATTCAAGATTTAAATTTTGTGAATTTCCTAATTTGCCTAAATTTGCATGCCACAACATTGGTTCATATTTCATTGTATGCTGCTATGTTCCCCACCCACCAATCTATTAATTGAAGTTGAAATGACACCTTTGTCTCTAATAGTTGTATTGTTCTTTAAGATTTAAAGTTTGTGTATTTTTTTTATTTGCATAAATCAAAATTCTACAACTTTGGTTATGGTCAACCGGATGTACTTATAGCAGAAACCTGTGAATTCAAGATTATCAAAGAGTGAATGGTACCTCTCCCCTTAAGAATTTTAAAAATATCGAACATTTAAACTTTTCAAGTGCCCCAAATAGGATAAGGCGTAATTCTACAACTTTTGTTTACAGTTTATTGCATGTGCTTATAGCACAAACCCACATATTTAAGTTGGAATGGCACTTCTGCCAATAATATTTTTGAAGATATTCAACATTTTAAATTTTCAAGTGCCCTTAATTAGCATAAATTTTAAATCTACAACTTTGCCTGTGGCTCATTGGGCGCGCTTATAGCACAAACCAACAACTTGACTGTGGAATGGCACCTCTACCTGCAATACATTTAAAGAGATTCAACATTTAAACTTTCAAATGCCCCTAATTAGCATAACTTTAAGTTCTACAACTTTTACTTGTGGTACGTTGGATGCACCTGTAGCACAAACCTGTAAATTGAAGTTAGAATGGCACTTCTACCTGTAATATTCAACATTTAAAGTTTTCAAGTGCCCCTAATTAGCGTATGTTGTAATTCTAAAACTTTTGTTTGTGGTTCAATCGATGTGTCTATAACACAAACGATGTGTCTATAACACAAACCTATGAAATAAAATTGAAATGGTACCTCTATCTTGAATAGTTTTGAAGATATTGAACGTTTCAACGTTTCAAATGGCCTTAAAATTTTGAACACGGGGACTATTCCAAACCAGGCTCTTCAATGTACTACTAATAACCCAATCACCATGCCCGGTTTGGTCATTTTCCGAACAATAGTGGCCGATAAAAAATGAGGACAACATTTACAAGGAAATAAATAAATGAATAAATGAATAAATAAATAGATAGATACGTAGATAGATAAATAAATAAATAAATAAAAATAAATAAATAAATAAATAAATAAATAAATAAATAAACAAATAAATAAATAAATAAATAAATAAATAAATAAATAAATGAATGAATGAATAAATAAATAAATGAATAAATAAATAAATAAATAAATAAATAAATAAATAAATAAATAAATAAATAAATAAATAAATAAATAAATAAATAAATATTTAAACAAAAAACAAACAAATAAACAAAGAATAAAGTATTTAGGCAAAACAAAAAGTTTGTTCTGCACGCAGCCTTAAATGAAAACCAGTCAGTCCTTGCTGTTTCGTTGTTTATTAAGCAGATGAAAACTTTCATTATCATATAAATGTCTTAAGTATTTTTGAAAGCATCCGAGATTCCTTTTAGCATCTTGGTCCTTGGTGCCGAAGCGAAAATTGAGAACAGGGTTTTGTAAAACAGGTTTACGTTTATGAAATGTTTCTGCTTTGTGTTGCTAAAACGGAATTTTGGATTTTTCTTAAAAAATGCAAACATGACAGTTAATTACTGGTGCTTGAAAATTGAAGCATTTGTATATAATGTTCAAAAGTAGGTGCTGCAAACGCTGAGAAATAAATAATTTTGAAAATTTATTTTTGCAATATATTTCAGGCCTTTTTAGGTTCGTAGAATATGTAAACCACATCTTCTTGGCAATATGTTTCCTACTTTTACAATGACTCCAGTGACTTTTGCAAATTTGAAGCTCCCATGGCTTTTGTAAAAATTCTATTATTGTTTACTGTGACGACTTGATCTGATTTAATGTTATCCTGTCGGAACCCAACAAACCTTTATATGATTCTTCTGTCCCTGTCACACGCCACATATTTGCATGACATAATTATTATTTGTTATCATACTGGTATTATATTGGTACAGTCAGGTATTGTGAAATTGATCTTGCTCTAGGTGGCAATAAAATATGTGTAGTATAAGTATAGATGCTGTGATTCTGACAATATATAGTCAGGAAAAGACAGGCATTTTTTTGGTAAAGCGGTCCACTTTAGGTGGGTTTTGAAGGCAGATTTTTCAAGAATGGCCATGCCTCTTTTTCGTTGTCTCTTCGGAAACCCTGGGCTCACCAGGGTACCACCGACTGAATTCCACATTGGACCCGAAAAAAGGCTCACATCTTTCTGCTTTCGTTTTCTGTAATTTCAAAGATAAATATTTTGCAGTTACAGCCTCTCCCCCCCCCCCCCCCTCCTCCTACAAAAACAAAACAAAAACAAAAAAAACATCAGGTTGTTGTACACAATACGATCTATCACGCCAGTATAAAATTTGGTGATAAACACTTAACACACGCACAAAAACCTTTAAAGCATCAATTTAACAATTAAGGGCACGGAGAGTGCAGAGTGTAAAAGGCGTCCAAAACTACCTTCCTTAAAGAGAGTTTCTTAAAAAATTCCACCCTTCAAGATCATTCTTCAAGGATCTCATACCTCCACGCCCGGACGTACATTTCACGCTCTGGGCCGTATATGTCTTAAAGCCGGACGCGATTTTCATGCTCGGGGGGGGGGGGGGGGGGGGAGGGGGAGGGAAGCCACCTCCTGAAGGCGGCACCGGCCTGTCCAATGGTTAGGTGGATCTTCCGGGAACACCCTTCGCATTTGTTTCAACCATGGAGCAAGTATACTAGTATACTTGCTCCATGTTTCAACATAGCGGCCGTAACTACGGGTATATTAGGACGGGCCTCATGGCCCGGCAAACTCTTGATGTGTGCGCCATACGATATGTAATTTGTATAATTTTTATACACGAAATAAATGATTTATGAATTTTATTAACGTTTGACCGGGCCAGTGATGATGAACTCTCTTGAATTCTCTATGATAATAATTCTATCCTTAAACTGCCCTCTGGTGGGCTTCATACGAAACATTAGAGGTACTTTTAGCGGGATTTTGTAGACGGACGCCTTTTTCACAGGCCAGGAATATGTCTCCTTAAGGTAAATCGACAAACTAAAAAATGTTTGGATCCTTAAAGACGCCCGTTTATTATTTTTGACTCTATAAAGGCAGCTTTTAAGTCTCTCAACCACTGATTTCACGCTCGCCCGAAGATTTCATGCAGCAGAGAGTTTCTCTCCGTTCCGTACAAGTAAAGGCCGTTCGGGTTAGAAGGATGGATTGATGGCTAGATGGATGGATGAACAAGCAAAAAAAAAACAAAAACAAAAACAGTTAGTAAAGTATAACTTTAACCGGTGTTAAAACGCCCAAAAGATATATTCCTTCGTTTTAGTAATTCCGTGACTTTGTCCAACAATTGAGGACTTATTGGGACCAAAATCCACTTTTTAGTATGATATCCAAATATTTCTTCTCATTAGTACATATTTGCTCATCCTTTTAAATGTATGATTGGCGTTTCAAAAACGGCGCAGTTATAAAGCTGGGGCTGATAGGTGAGGATTAACGCTGTCCGGGAGACATATCCACAACTTCATCTGACACTTGTGTTCTGCGTGAAACTTTTTAAACGTTACCAAAATGACAATTCTGCAGAAGATAAGTTAATCCGCCTCCAGACTTATAATGGAAAACATTGCATTGGAATATTAATTTTATGGCGTATTGGCCTTAATGCGGTCACACATTTGTGGAATTTTGAGTTAAAGGAACAACAACATCAACAACAACAACAACAACAAGACTGTGACAGTCCGGCGTTCAGTTGACGTCTGGCTCCGCTGATCTGTGCCGCCATCAATTACGATTCTTAATTTGTGTTTGTATGCACATACAAGTATGCGGATCTATAATCTACATGAGGCGAGCACTTTCAGTTGGCCCTTAAATCTGGTTTAATGTCACTCATATGAACACGATAAAAACTGATTAACATTTCCATGTGTACCTTGCCGCATTAAAAACAACAACAGGCCTGACTGTTTCACAGAAACAGTCATTAAAACCTTTACCCCAAAATAATTGAACAGAATAAGTACGTAAATAAAAAGTCATAAAATGTGTAAATCATTGAAGCGTGACCAAATTAAAAATTGACAAAACTATCACAGGAAAAGTTTCAACAAAGGTTGAAAAAGACTTGTTCAGCTGTTTTGCTGAAAAATATATAAGTGTATATACATTTACATTAGCATCAATATACAAAAACAATGCCAACATGTATACTTACTTGTGATTATGTCATTTCACAAATTTGTTACAAATCCGGGACTCAAAACACAATCACTTGGTGAGCAGCTTTCAGAGAGACTAAAAATAAGGCACATTCTAACCAAATTTCAAGAGAACCAGAGAGTGCTTATGATGGAGAAATTCAGTATAGAAAAAATTCACAAAGATCCATGAAAATTATAACTTAATCGCCAGCTGTTAAACAAATTAAAATTTAGAAATACCGAAAAATGCCTCTGTACAATTGTAAAGTAAATGGTCAACAGGTATCAGAAGAACTTTTTTACTCCTCCCCCATAAGATGCAAGCAAATCATTGAATGTACGGAGTTGTATAGTTCATATGAAGTAAAGACTCACTCAAGGTGCATACCCACGATGTTACTTGTGCATAAAACGTTTTATTATGACTTCAGATATGTGCATGAGTATTATCATTCCTATTAACATGAACTGTAATCAGCGCTAATATGTAAACGTATTGACAATAACACCAAGTGAAAAAATATTTAAATAAGAAATGATAGTAATACCATCGGGTCTTTAAATCATATCAGGAACATTTTGACAACATCAGGGAGAAACATGACGAGCAGTTTTGATGGAGGTAAAAATAGAAAAAGACAAATATAATAATAAAAATATGCAGTGCTACCATTGAACAAGACGAGGTTTATGGGTACCAAGGAGGGTCCCAGGGTGAAAAACGTCAAACGATTTCACAGACGTTTTAAAAAAATTTACAAAAATTAACATTTTGAATATCTGAACATACTAGTTGAACAAACTTAGTACAAACTCACCCAAAAGACATCCCGTCCAAGTTTGAAGAGGATCGAAAAAAGTTTTTTTTTTAAGAAGTTAAAAAAAAAAGAAGTGAATTTTGGATGCCCGGATGAAAATTGGTCATCGAATCAGACCATTTGCTCAGCTGAGTGACAAGTCAGCTGAGCTGGGAAAAAACAATCAATTTGCCAACTATTATCCATACTGTTGTGATTTAGGCCTATTTCAATATGAGTAATGTATTCGTCTCTTTTGGAAGTAATAGATTATATTTTCATTTTCAGGAGGGTCAATTAGTTTTGTCTATTAGGAAAATTATGAGAGATGTGAAAGGAAAGATTATACACATTTCAGCATGAAAAACTTTTAAAATATGTTAAAAAAAGAGAGAAAACAAAAAAACCCCACAGATTCGCACTTTGTAATCATTTATTAATACAAATAAGCCCACAAGTTCAGTTTTAATTGTCAGAGAGACAATAAGCTACAAGAGTGGCAAATTCATCTCTTCCGGCGACATCGTACATCCTGATGTGGGCCTGTATTACGGTGTTCATGTCAAAATGTCATTCTAATATGGAAATCAAATATGATAGTCTTGATTGTAAAACAAAACATAAAACGGTCAGCAGTAGTTTATTGGAATACCATGCGCCGGTATCCAGACATATGAGTATTACAAAGATATAACAAAACTGCCTTGGGATGGATTTACACAGCAGGTGGTCATTGGATAATTCGTTCTGTAGACAAATTTACAAAAACAAATGCTCATGCACTTGACTATATAATGCATAATACATTTTTTTAATTTAGCGTTTGGCGTAATACTCTGCGGCTGATCTAGTTTTTTTCACCTCTGGCCGACCGCTGACCTCGAATTGTGTGTCGTAAAATGGTTCTGGGTTTATGACTGATCATGATATATGCAGTTTGTATTTTGGGTCACTTCCACTTATTTAGCTTTGCGTTTAACTGTTTATTTATAATTGTACAAAAAATATATTTAGAGTAGCTAATGTTCTTTATGGCGGTCACATTGCAATTATTATAATAACGATGTGCGCAACACAATTTTGTACAGATTTTGTAAACAGCGGGTTTGCAAAACGACAGTTTGTCAAGAATATTTAATGCCAATGCCATCTTATAAGATATTGCCCGGTATACCAGTTTCTTGGCTATATAAAAGTAAAACAGATACGTCAAATTCAATCATTTTATTCTTTTAATCCTTCCCGCTCTAATCGTCTAAAATCACGCAGAAGTAAATTGTCGTCTGTTTTAGTGTTGACTTATCGCGATAGCTCGCCCCTTCTTTTTGTCTTATTCTGAGAAGAAAAAGGAGAAGGTTAACCAGGAGTTGAATTGGAAAACTTACCCGCGTCTCTCTCTCCAGCTTGTTTTTGTATTATGTTTTATGAACCAGCGTAAATAATATTAAAAAAGTGATCTGTATATCGGTTTGAAGTACGATTATATAAATACGAACTTCTGTACCAAATAAACTTAATTATTAAGATGAGAAACCGGTTAAGTCTTCATTTTGTGCGCGGCAAGCCTGACGAAAACGGTATAATCTCATGGCACAATCTTTATCTGATTCCTATATGTGTCATTTCATGTTTCAAATTCAGTGGAACTTCAGAGGGGACCAAACACGACAATGTGAATGGTACTATGGCAGACACTATTTTCGTTGACACGATAAGCTTGCCCAGTGTCGCTATCCAGTTTTCTTTTCATATTCTCATGGAGTCAGATTGAAGTGGCACTGGTTTGGTTTTGTTTGTTGGGAGAAAAAAAGTTGATTGTCTATTTTACGTCTATTATACAGACTTCTTGTTGAAAAAAAGGTATTTTAGGGTAACGCCATCAAAAATGTGCTTACTGTCTTTTCCTCATAATCGTTCGCACTTCTGATATAACATTTTAAATCATGGTGATTCCATGAAATTCTCTTTTGGTCGACTGCATTTAAATTGGACTGTAACGTGCGTGCTTGACAATAAGTTTGGCTGTTAATCGGTGGCAAATTTTACATTTTCGCGGGATGCACAGAGGAAGGACACTTTTCTTGCAAAGGATGGGAAACCGTAGCTCCAGTGTTTCAAATCGGTATGGAGAAAAAGAAGTGCTGTTCACGGTGGAGTGTAAACAGGTGTGTTGACCAGCGTAAATTTAAGTTTATTGAAAATACAGATTGGCCACAGGTTTGCGAAAACTTACAGGTTACTGAATCCGACGCTTCTATAACACTGTTATCAGCGAAACGCAGTTCCCACGGGCCAGTTGTACGGGATTCATTAGCCTGACTAATAGTTGAAACTACTACTACTACTACTACTACTACTACTACTACTACTACTACTACTACTACTACTACTACTACTACTACTACTACTGGTGGCGCCTCCTTGTGAACCAGCCGTGTACGATAAGTGGAAATAAATTAGCAAATACAAAATTTATTGAAAAGTAATCATAATATAAAATAAAAAGCAAAAGAAAATTTCATGAAAAGTAAGATTTAAAAGAAAAATTACTCGCCCCTCCCCCCGCAAAAGAAGCAAGAAAAAAATTATAACATCACTCTGGTGAACTAATAGCAGTTTACTGTTCCCCATAGGGTCCTTTTTGGTCCAGTGGCTCAAAATCATTAAAAATTATCTCAAAATTTCTGAAAATATGCACAACTAATGGATTAGGTTAACTGAGCTTCAAATATACCTAACGTTGCGACAAAGCTGACATAAGTGTAGACTCTATACAATACAAGCTCTATAACACTAAGTGTCTGGTGCCAGAAGTTATTCAAAAGGAAGGAATTCATATTTATTCAGCTACACATGGAGAAAAACACACATTAGAATGCAACTTAAATTTGCAGGACCTGACTTTCAGAAGCAAAGCAAATTATGACTATGTTTCCTCATCAATTCTGTGCAAACTTGTGCCTAATATTTCAAGGTGTTATTGCAAAATCTGAGCAGATTATTCCGAACTTGAATCTGTTTTGCCTTTCTGGGTTTAGCTGCCAAATTCCCAAATTTCAAGAAAATTATATTTAAAACGTATGAACAATCTCTATTTCAATATTATGTTTAATATATTAAGAACATTTGCTCTTTGGATGAAAAGCCGGTCGCCCGGTAGTCATAAAAGTTTGCTGTATTCCCTCAATGCTAGCGCACTTGAGTCACCGATTCTGGGACTTTGCCGCGGACAGTACTTTGTACTGGTCAATCATGCACATCATAGTATTCACATAATTATATGTCTGCCTTGCCTGCAGAGCAGACCAAGTTCCGCGCTGCTACACTTGGTCTGCCCTCCTTCGACAGGATTTCATTCATAGTAAGGGAAACAAAAATGTACTGTGACCCTCCCCCTAGACTGAGACGCCAATCAGAAAGTTCATCATTATCGCCTAGACGAGAAGCAGCCACTGGTCCCTAGTGTACTAAAGCGTTACCATAGTAACCATACCCATCCAATTAGAAAGGGAGTCACTTTTCCAACGCTGAAACACTGACCTTGTCAAAGAAGCAGACCCCAGCAGAGTAGACAAAATACGCAGCTTGGGTCTACTTTGGAGGCAAATGTCTGCCCCAAGCTTGTCCTTTTGAGAATGGGGATGTGACCAAGCAGACAGGTACGGTTCCCACTTGCGGCCAAGCGACAGATGCCGAACGTTGCTGGTTCAAGGCACGAGCGTTCCGTGGTGAAAAGTAATACAAATTTGTTTTATCAATATTAAGCATTAATCGAATGCTTTCTGTCGTAACCACATATAGCCAGGATCTCCATCTTCCATATTCTGAAAAGTCAATTTCATGAAAATTCCATTGACGGTTTTTTGGGTGCCGTGTATTTATTTCGGGAATTGTCATTGGATTCGGAAAAATTGACGTTTCTTAATTTTAGCGTTCCTTTCAATCTCGTGAAATAAGACACCACGCTTGATTAATTAGAATCTTTGCAGTAGGTGCTCAAGGTCATTGACACTAACACTGACGCGAGCGCCAACACACACGATACTGTGGCCTGAACCTGTTTTTTTTTTCCTAATTTGTGGACGCTCCTTAACATTTAGTGGGGAACGCGTGAAGGCCATATCGCCTGAGGCTGAAACATGTGACGTAATGTCAGGTCAGAAAATGCTCCATGAAATAAAAATTTCACCTTCAACAGTACAACATCAAATAGAGAGGGTTAAATGAACACGTGTAAGGCAGGGGAAATTGTAATGATCGTCGCAAATTGAGCTATTGCACTATCTACCCATAAACCAACTCTTAAACGTATTCAAAAAGGAGTTAAACGACGCAGTGGGAAAAGAATAGGCAGAATTGAAGGAAACAGCATATAAGAATGCACAGCATTTAATGGTTATTATGGTGACACTTGTGAGAGAATCGTTTGGTGTCGATGCGTTACATGTAAAAGACATACACGACACAATTCAACCAGTAAAATTCACCCCAACAACAAGAGTAATAGTAATAATAGTAGCAGTAGCGATGATGATGATGATGATGATGATGATGATGATGATGATGATGATGATGATGATGATGATGATGATGATGATGATGATGATACACGGGATATTCAATTTTGATGCGGGTACCTTAGATATTAAAGGCAAAGAGTAATTGTGATAAAGGTTGGCAAAGCAAAAATATTTCATCCAGCCCTACCTACATTTTCTCTCATAAGCCTAATATTTAGTTTTTCCTAGATTTTAAGCCTACTATTAGGCAAATTGTTACAAATTTAGCTATTGTTGAGTACTATCTACACTTCATTTAATGCCAGGCATGGATCATCTCACCTGGATTGCAATCTAATGTTTGATTTGCCCCCACTATAAACGCTAATTAATATTAATACATACCATGAAATGTCTTTTCTGAACTGAAAAAAAAGAAAACATTTAAAACCTTGTACTTAGTACATTTTGACGTTTGTTAAGTGCAGCGGTAATTTTTCTGCTTGATAACACTCTCATCCGCTTTGAATGATTAAGTTTTCAGAATCAAAATGGATCCAAATGGGAAGTATCTTCACCTGCTTTCTAAGCTTCATGTCTTTCATAATTTGAGTATCAATAATTGAACAATTTATCAAAATATTAAATGTGTACTTTGGTCACTTTTTTATTATATTTTTTAGGTTGAGTTTGGAATTTTGCGGCATTGTCATCGCGACACAACTTGTGCTTCCGTTTGAGAATGACAGGACAATATAATCTCTCAGCCCCATAAATATTCTTGCGTGTGACCCCAGCGCTTCCGTATGTATATTTACTGTTCCATAGACATGTGGATCATTTGATTTGACAATTTTTATTTAAAATTTACATGTCGGCATATATATATATATATATATATATATATATATATATATATATATATATATATATATATATATACATGTATCGCTTTGTAAATTTATTGAAACAAACAATGCGCAAAGCAGAACATGTGCAGACGCACAAATTTCAAGTAAGCTATCATGACAACCTATGACAAAATTGAGTGTGGTGCTGCATATGTATGCCTCCTTGTGATACAGGGGCAAATCCTAATGATGGGAAATACAACACACGTGCAGTATCCTGGTGCTTTCTGGTATGTCAAAGTCAATCAAAATATGTCCTTTCGGTATCATATAGGCAAATTGCCAAGAAAGTTCTATCATGCAGACGGTGAATACGTAATTGTCCTGCCACATGTAATACGTGCTCAAATTATGCTTGTGCTATTTTTCTTCCGCAACACGTGTTTAATCCCTGGTTTTAATGCGACAGCACCAGATTCGAAACATGGATGCTGACGATTTAACTCGTGTATGAAGTAAGCTGTAAGCTAACGAGTTAACGTGTGCGTCAAGTAAGCTATGAACGATATCTCTGGTGTATTCAATACGCGGCTCCAAATCAGAACGAGAGTCACTTGTGCGACGAGGACAAATCATACCTGTACTACTCAGGCTTTTTCCTTGTACATATCTTGGACGCGTTATGGAATTAAGTCCGATCCATTGGTGTCCCCGTGTTATTCTAAATTATAAGTTTTCCTCTGACATAAGTAGAGTATTGCTGTCATCATCGCTCCTTGATCATGGAAATATGACCATCATATTTGCTTACTGTAAACCTCTTCATATGTCCTTAACTTTTTGTTTCAAGACAAGATCGCCCTTGAATTGTTATTATCGGCAATCATATGGCAATGTGTTATCCAACTTATACACAACAAATAAGGTGCCCGGTATTCCACGCAGTTAACCCGGTTATCTTATTTTATATATATATATATATATATATATATATATATATATATATATATATATATATATATATATATATATATATATATATATATATATAGTTTATTTTCTTGTCGAGTAATACTGAATAAAACGATTTCTAAAGTGAGAGGCGAAGAAACGCTTACATATTTTTGTATCCACCCAATAAGCTTGAGCATACGAACAAAAGCACGCAAGGTATGGTCATTGCCGGGTGTTGATAATCAATACCCGAGTGCCAGAATTTGGGGGTATTGCGGTACCCGGTCACCTATTGTATTATCCGTTTATCCGGTGAAAGTGTGCAGAGGTGCACGTCCATCAATTTCGAAGAGATGCTCGCATAATAACAATCATTGGTTCAGACGCTATTGTGGACAAATTAAAGGGGATAGGTATAGTTACAAACTGTGTGCACTTTGTATGAAATAAAGTGCTTTCTTTGCTGTTTTCGACGCACATTTTCCTCTGTGTCTCTAGATATGTATCTTTTCACATGGTTTGGTACTCTATCATTTGGAATCTGGCATTAGAACCTGGAGCCGAGCAACTGGCAGAATTTACATACCTGAATATCCGCAAAGACTGTAGTGCTCATACATTTTTACAATATAACACATAAATACATACGATGTTATTTTGCACATTGACAGTGTTGCCACAGGAACAATTCTCAATGACGCTTTTATGTTTTATAAATAAATGCACTTCACAGTATCTTTATTATGTTATTATAACAATATACACCTATTGGAATACAATATATGTTTATGCCGCCATGCACCTATAGCGTGTCAATAAATATCCATTGTTAGTATTGTAGTAAATGTCTACTCATTACGATACACTCAAAAGACAAACCACGGCATTGTGCTGAACATTAACAGGGGAAGTCATAATAAGCAATTATATATATGTATTTGTGTACGTCTAACCTTCAATAAACTAATTTTCTGCAGCTGACCTATTATGGTGATGAGTACTTCAGCCATACATATCAATAATACCTTTATTGAAGCTCCAAAATTGGAGAAATGGATCTAGAATGTACTTGACATACATCAAAATAAGATCACAAGATTATTTAAAAACATGAAACAAAAGGTATTATGACAGACATGCAGGTGACTTAATTAAGATGCTATATATAAAAAAACACTTTCTAAAATGCTTCGTAAAAGAGAGACTATTTATACCCAGGCCATATGGATTATTGTTATCCTTGCGTAATAAGAAATAACGAATAGAATCAAATATACCCCCAACTGAGCTGCTCGTTCCTTTGGAGTGCTCCTTGTGCAGTGGACGTTTCGTCCAACTGAACGGCCAGTGGAGACACACCGCATCTTATTAAGCTGGTGAAGTAGTGTGCCTCTGACTGTGGTACACTGAACTACATACTTAGATAGGTGGAAAAGAGACTGATCTCGCACCAGTGATGGTATATTACAAATAGGTCGTAAAAGATAACACGTATTTAGTTTTATAGTGCTACTAGCCTGGTGGATATTAGGTGCTTGGAGAATTGCCTAAGAATGGGCACCTTAATACTGCGAAAAATGTATCTTTCCAGGTGCAGATGTTTCTATTTTCAGTGCCAAGTTTGGACTGAATCAACGGCTTACTGAGGCGCACTTTGGGCGCATTGTGCCCAAAGCGCGTCAGGAAAATTTGTTGATTTGAACCATTTTTCTAGTCCCTGCACCTGTAGGCATGCAGGTACTTGAATGAAAGGTCGGTTAATAAAAAAAAGACATATATGGTATCGTTAGATCAATTGTAAGTGCATCGGGTTTTTGTCAACATTGGCATTATAAAGTTAAAGGCAATAATTTGAAATTACAACATGCAGCTGTACAATGAAGGGAAATAGAACACACAACCCTGAATGAAGTGCCCCCTTCTGGGTGGTCGCAAGAACCTTCCATTCTTGATTTTTCCACTCTTCATACTTTTTTCTTGCATCATATTGAAGTATGGCTGATGAACTTTTAATACCAGAAATGAAAAATCTACAAATATTCCTGAAGCTTGATGTGATTTTTCTGAATGGCGTTCAGTATTGTATATCCCTTCATTCCTGGGCACAAAAAGCAGATATTTTTAGGCAAATTACATCAATGTTGGCCTCTTTGTGCCATTATGAATTCATTGAACTATTCACCCGTCTATGGACGGCGATCGTGATAAACGATGCAACAGCAATCTTGAAGAAAGCAAGCTCGAAGAATATTTAATCTTTCCTGGTAACAAAAGTCCATAATTTTACTTACTTCAATTTTCGGAAGAAACAAATCTCCCTTTGAATAACCAGAATGGAAGTCTTGGAATTATTTCAACCACATTGAACCTCTCCTTTGACCATGTTGATATAATCCTTTAGTAGACAACGATATGTATCCGCGAGTGTCAGAACATTGAAATAGCAATGTGATATTTAACTCTGTTGTAAATAACGTTTGATAGGCTTGCCTGTTATAAACTGTTTCCTGGGTCGGGCGTAATCCTATTCTGGTATTACATCCACTCCCTTCATCAGACAGATTACAAGATGAACTGGTTACTAGTGTTTGCTGTTTGCGGTAGTCAGCGTTTAAAATGTAAAATGTGTGGGAAACATCCCAAATTTGCCACGACAGAAGATCCTCTGGCCCAATTTTTGATAAATTATACCGGCAAATTGTAACCTGTTACCTGACAAAGTGAGTTTTTCGAAGGTATGCAATTATAATCCACATGTACATGGCCGAGCACGTTGTTAGGGGAACAATATCCATTATGCAAACGTACAAATCTTAATCAATTATGAGACAAAGGTCGCAGGTTGAATTTAACGTGAAAATTTTACCGTTATTCTCCATGTAGCCCAAGGATAAAGTGGTGAACCTATTGGAAAGCTTTATTGTTATCTAAATCGTCCGGCTGGGTCACGTCCCCAAGGGGCCTTTAATACCATTGTAATGGTATTTCACAGCGACATATCCTTGGACCCTATACGTGCATCCACCACGCAGAGTATTTCTTCAGGGAAGAGTGTTTGAGTCGACTGCGTACAAATCGTATTTCCCTTTTTGTCCAAAATACTATCATACTGGAAATTCACTTGATTTCGAAGAAATCAAAACTTCAGTAAATGTCTAAAATACAAAAACAGTGAAAGTTAATACATGCGAAAGTGTATAAATTTACAGAATGGCCCAACTGTGGTGTAAGGTCCCTGTTGTTGTGGTTTTGTTCTTGCTGTATTCAGCATTGGAAACATTTTGGTCACCTCAGGGAAAGGGTGAAAGTGGTCCTGTACTTTTTGATCGCCAGTTACAAGAGAAGTCGATGTGCCTTGACGCAACGATACTTTAGTGTCACAGCCGTCGCAAACCGACCTTTCATTAAAGTACATTTGCAGAGACCAAAAGAATGGGCCCGGTCAACAGCTTTCCTGGAAGCAGTTTAGGCTTTAAAATTGCAAGGGAATGCTGTTGCCATTCTCAAATCTTGGCACTGAAAAAGTCAATGGAGATGACCCCTAATCTGAGAATGAATCCCAGTACTTTGTATTTGACTGGAGACAGTTTAGGAGCCGCTTTTTATTTTTTCTTTCATCGGGGATATTTTGGTTGTCTCTGACTAGAAGAGGGGGTTCCATAATGAAGATGTTGCCTGCAGTAGTTTCCTTTCCTCAACCGCTTTCCAAAAATTATTTTAAAAAAACCGTACTGCGCGTCAATCTGTGGCTCTGATGATACAACTGATTTAACTCATTCCATACTATGGTCATAGGCTTTGGTCAGTGGTTCTGGCACTGCCGGCAAGTAATGCTGTAGCTGCCCTTACGGGAGTGCCAGAACCACTGACTTAAGACTATAGGCATGTTGGTACTTGAACGAAGGGTCTTTTCACGAAGAATTTAAATATGCAATTGTCGTCTTCAATCTAGGTAAATATACGGAAAAATCAGGGACTGGTATAGAATGAGTTAAGAGCGATTCACTTCAATAAAGGAGCCGGAGCAGTCTTGCTTCTTGTCCTTATTTCGGAAGTGGAAAATAGATATACAGTATTCTGGACATAACATTAATTTCATGAGATTTCGATTGTCTTTCTTTATTTTGTCAGGCAAAAATGTTATGATGAAAATATTTTGTCGTATAAATTGTGGACGCCTATTCCCGCCAAATCGTAATATACACAGCAAATAATATGTAGTTTTAGGATGATACGTGCAGGTGCTGTTTGTGAAATTACCAACGTATGACATTTTTATTAACTGTCCATGTTACTTATAAACTGTTTGTGTCCATATTTCAGTTGTATTTTTCATTTGAACATAGCCGTGGGGTTTCTAAGTGTGTATGCAAGCTTGCAGTAAGAGTTGAGCCGAGTTATGCACTAATTTGGTTGTATAACAGGGAACAACACTTCAACACAAGCACACGCAACGTTAAGTTTTGCACGTGAATGTCCTTTGGTCAGATCTGGCAATCCTTTGATAGTTACGCTGCACTGTTAACCTGTCAGTATCTACATATTTGTTGTCAAGTTTAGAATTTTGTTCTTATTTTTTTTAACCTTTCTTCTCTTATTTCGTTTCTTTCCTGTAACTGGTTGCTGTTGTTGCTTGCGTAATAACTGCCTTTCATCTCGCCTGCTCTCACCTCATTCATTGTAGAGTATCTTTGTTTTAGGCCACAGCTGTTACATTCAAACCACCATTGTGACCAAAAGCACGTGACACCCCAATACATACGCTTACTTCCATATTTTCACTTGACTGGAGCAGCATGTATAAATATGTGCGACGTGATTATGCACAGAGGAACGCATTGTTTGAACAGATTTGGTTAACTGTAAATCATGATAATACGGTATAGTGTTGGCTGGTTGCAGGAGAGAGCATTAAAACCGACTGTGGCTTGTAATCCTCGGGACAAAATATATAAATTTGCAACGTGATATTCTACAATACACGTACGACTTAATTTCTATAAATGGAGACGTTAATGACTGAGGTTACTAGTCCACTGAACTTCAGCATCGTTTGACAATTCATGTTTATAAAGCTTTCTTTTTGCTATCAACTGACGTAATAAATCAAAACCCTTTCCTAGCTCTTTCAGATTGTATTTTTTCAAACTCCAGCGATGTTAATCCCAAAAGGTAGCAGAACCTTAGCAAATGTAATTCTTGCTCAAAAAATTAATCAACATATTCCTCCATTCTGACTTTAATGTCCATACTGATCCCATGTTCAAACATTTAAATATACTTAAACTTGAGCATATGAACACATATACAACAGCTTTATTTATGTTCAAAACCCTGAACAACCTAACACCTCTTATTCTTCAAAGACTATTACATCGATCCACCTATACCATTCACTCTTACCGAACTCGTCAATCCACTAATTTGTTCATAACCAGAGCCCGGACAAATATTGGTAAATTTGCTATTAAGTACCGTGAACCTCACATTTGGAACAATATTTCTGCAAACATGAAACAGTCACCATCCATTCATCTTTTCCAAAAAATTAAAAGCATAATTTGCCACTACACGTGTAATCATTCATTTTTGAATGACTCTCCTACATTATTTCTGTTTACCTTTATTTCCGTGTGCATTTGCTGCCTTCCATATACAGATACTTTCTGAATGCATTTATTATTTGAGACATACCTTTAAGTCCAGCTCGGCTTTCATCTCTCGTGTGTTATTGGGGCTTATCTTGATGTACCCACTTACTTTAATGAGCTGTCTAATAATAAACTGTCTGTCTGTCTCCTGATCTGGAAAAACGTGATGTCCTTGCTAGTAATGTTGATGAGTATGACATTTTTGATAAATATTTTGCCGATCTGTGCAAACTTTCACAGGGAGATATGACCACGCCTCTTCTGAATTCCCCCGATGGAGCGGAAGCTCCACTGAACTTCTTTACCGTCGATAACATTCCCGTGTATCTTCAATCTGTCAAGACTGCCTCCGCATCAAGTCCTAAGCTACGGGGAACATCATATTAAAAAATTACAGCCCCTAGTATTTGTGGGCCACTAAATTATTCAACCCTTCCATTCCCGCATCCAGTTTATACTGGCGATGCTGCAATAAATTAAGTTTCCAAAATCGTGCATGATATTTACAACGGCCTGGAAGTGAACAAAATAAGCCGGGATGGTCTACGTAGACATGAGCAAAGCCTTCGACAGTCTGTGGTACGAAGGCCTTGTTTTTAAACTGAAACAACCGTATATTTTCGATGAGCTCCTAACCCCAGCGGTAAATACCTATATAATCGGACCCTGCATGTAACCGTCAATGCACAGTCTTTTATGCTTTTCTTTTGAAGCAAGGGCCCATTAAGTTTCCAAGTTGGAGTCCTGTTTTTTCGAGTTTATATCATTGATATTACTTACAACATATCTTGCGATAAAAAACTCTTTGCGGATGACACTTGTTTTCTATAGATATCATACAACCGTTTTATTTTTGCACAGCTCTTAAACACGGACCTTGGTTGAATTTGATTTTGGGACAACAGTAGAAGGTCGCCTTTAATTCCACAAAATCTCTAACTCCCCTATTTTCCACAAAATTAATCATACTTGTCTTTACTTGTGTGATTCTGTCATATGGGAAGACACTAGCCATGCCCTTTGAGGCTTACCTCTCTGTCTCTGTCTCTGTCTGTCTGTCTGTCTGTCTGTGTCTCTCTCTCTCTCTCTCTCTCTCTCTCTGCCTCTTAAGTTGAAAAAGGGGATGCTTATATCGCAAGCATTATTAAAAACCTATAAAACACTAGTCCTTATTGGACTAGGTACAAGCGCCCAAGTAATACGCTCTCTAGGGTTTATAAATTCGTGATATTCCCGTCCTGCTATATCGATGCTTCATCTTTGACAACTGTTGAGATGCCCTTACCAATTTGCTGGAAACAGTACAATTTTGATGCAGCTCGTATGCACATTGGTGCAAGAAAGTACCTCCCCTCCCCCTCTTAAATGAAACTCATTTGGTCTACTTGGCCAAACGAAGATAACACTTTTAGCAATTTTTTTAATACGATCAACAAAGTAATCCCGGATTATTTATCTGACCTGATACCTCATACTGATGCACAAAATTAATATAGGTGTTACAAATCCCCGATGCTCCCGTCAGATCAAACTAACAACTGAAAGTTTTGGCATGTCACTCTGGAACGACCAAACCACTGATATAAGAAAAGCTGCTGATCCATGAGGTTGTTCTTTTTACTGGAAATACGAGGATGTTTATTCCCATTAGTAGTTTTATAGCAAACCGCCATCGATATGTAACGATCTGGTGCGAAACATTTTCTTTGCTTCCCACCAAGGCAGGGTACCCTAGGGCTCTATCCTGGGGATGGATTTTGATCTCACTTCACATTAGTGACATCAGATGGTATTGCACCCTACATGTACGTTAAACTGTTCGTTGGTAATACCATCATGCTAGAAATAATAGCTAGGACCCTTTTATTTCTGCTAGCCGTATATACATAGGACCCTTGTATTTATGCTAGCCGTATAAATACTGATCTTGGTAGAATATTTGTTTGGACCAAACTGCAGAAATGCATTCTAAATGCAACTAAATCATTAGCTCTCTTATTTTTAGGTTAAACAAACAAAGCGGACCACCCTCTTCTTATTCTTCGTGATACCATCATCCCAGAAGGAATTAATCGCACCCACCTGGGTATCAGCTTCCCCTACAACCTGAAATAGGCTGCTCATATCACCAGAATCACAGAGAGGGCGAGGAAACGTCTAACCACCCATATTACCAGAATGATTGACAGAGCAAGGAAGCGTCTAAGCTTACTAGTTAAACTCAAATGAAAGCTGTCCGGTGATACTTTAATTAGACTGTACGAAGCCTTTATAATCTTGTCTTAGAATATGGATGCGTTATATCTGATAACTACCCCATGGATCTTGCTAACTCTCTGGCAGTGGTCCATAATGAAGCGACTGGTATTTTGTTTGAGTGCTTTAAAACGGGCACGCCAGCTCATACTTACCGAATTTGGGGAGGGGCTGGGTGAGTGGAGAAAAACTGGCCAAAAGGCGCCAACATTTCAAACTGATTTTGCTTGACAAAATTATGAACGAGCGAGCCCCTACTTAACTTTTGGATCTGGTACCAAGTAATGCCGATCGCGCCACTATCCAAGTCAGGAACCGTCGCAGTTGGAGGCAAATGAAACTCACAACCAAACGTTTTTGAGGATTCCGTCCTTCCTCCCACTATTAATCTTTGCAATGACCTCCTGGATGACGTAAGGCAGTCTGGTACCCTAATATAAAACATGCATTCTAATTTCCCTCCACCAAGCACGGGGCTCATACCTGTTAATCATGGAGGACAAGCGGACATATCACTGTTACAGACAGGGCTAGTTATCCCTTTCTCACAAAATTAATGTCTTTTAGAGAAATATAAGTTTACCAATATCAAATACATATTCATTCAGTGCTTCCTAAATTAGTTACAAGAAAAAATACCATCTACCTGTACTAAGTATACTTTATTTCCAAAATATTAGTAATACCCCGCTTCCCCGCACAGTCAGCGGCCCGTATCTCGCCAGGCGAGACTATGGTTACTAAGACAACCAAGTATGCAGTTGTGACGGGAAATTAATATGCATGCCTCGTATTTAAATCAAATCTCAAAAGAACACTTTTGCGCGTCGATACGCTTCCTGAAACCTGATCGCTATTTTCATGGTAATAGGTCCCCTTCCAGTATTCATACACAGTTGCGTTCAGGGTTTTCTCGGCCGAGTAATTATCTTCATGGATTAAATATTCTCCTCGTTGCTGAAGTTTAGCTTTACACCTCAGTGACAATACATACAATTTCTTTTTGGAATCTCCTGTCTCTTCTTTCCATGGAGAATTTCTATTGACAAAAAGTGTGTAATTTTCTCACACCGGAAGTGAATCTCAAGTTGTACGCTATTTTACACATGGTAATGGCAGTCTCTCTGATGACCTGAATTTAGACATATTTTTATTTCTGTTCATAAGTACATTTCTGATTCCAGACAACATCTTTCTAGGTATGTACCATAGGAGTAACATCGTCACATTGTATAATAATTGAATTGTCCATATGCTCAGTAATGTATTGTCCAGCGTCTTGTACATATTGCCGTGTGTCTCTGTGCCATACAACCAGTTTTGTGAGAATCTACCGTAATATTTGGTGATTCAGTGTGAATAAATATGTTTCAACAAAACTACACTAGTAGTTCAAAAAAAGCGTGCTTTCTTTTTCTAAATCTTATTTTTTTCTTTGAGAGGAATTTGAATGTACAACCGTCATAATTCAGAGCGGCGCACCTTTGTGGTAATAACTGAAACAGTTCAATTTCTTATCTAAACATGATGATGGTGATGATGATGATGACGATTCACCCGAGGAAAAAATACAATTAAAATTGGTCGGTATAAATATAATGTACTGTATCTGGGTGATTGTTTGCAAAAGGCCACGGCCAATTTAATTTCAAGTACAACTAAAATAAATGACAGATTGATTGGAAATGGTGAATCTACAACTTTTGTATGAGTACGTCCACATTAATTGAACATCAATGCGTGAAATTGATGTCTGTAGAGAGTGTTGGTCACATGACCTGTGGTACAGAGGTTAATAATAGTCATTCTTCAAAATGCGCTTGTGAGTGTAAACCTTGCAAATCTATCAGTCTGTCATTATATAAATGACCGACCATGCAGCATTCTCGTGCACTTTGTTTTATATATCTCAAAGCAATACGCAAGTAATCAGGGTTTAGGGTCAAAGGAATTATATCATATATAACATTGCGTGCACTCTGCATAATATATACACTGTCAAACAAATTCCAAAGGGGAATATCGTCCACACCTCTCAGTATGGGAAAGCGTTGTCCCTTCGCTCTGCGAGAAAAAGGATGGTTTCAAAGCGAAACGAAGACTAAAAAGGTAGTTTCATGTGTGCCTACTTTAAAAATCAAGAGGACTATTCGAGGGGTTCTCCATAGCATGGAGTGACACACACACACACGCACGCACGTACACACACACACACACACACACACACACACACACACACACACACACACACACACACACACACAACTATATATATTTATATTCAAATCACACAGGACAAACAAAAGTTACCAATGTGCACATGAAGTTCTCATATATACTCCTTATACAATAATCAATGAAGTTATAGGCACTTTAATGACACGACAGGATAACAAGAAGACAAGGCAAAATGGTTCACAATAAAACTAGCCTACAGGAATGTCTTCGAGTTACACTCAAGAAAAATGTTATGTGTGTCAACGGAAGACTAATGACAACTGACAGCAAATACACTACAAAACAAAAATGTGAAGCGTTTTTCTACAATGCGTTTGTAGAAGGAATCACATTTTTTTTATGCTGGGGGCAAATGGACAATTTGTCGCCACCAAAAAGAAGAATATTTGCTAGTTTTTTACTTGCTGTATCTGTAATCAGGTTCAGACGGACACCAGGGGCTGTAATAGGGATGACAAAGTTGAGAAGTTGTACTCTGACAGTTGAATACTTTGGATAGAAGAACTGTAAATGTGTGCATGTGTGTTATGAATTTATATATATATATATATATATATATATATATATATATATATATATATATGCCATCTTCGTTTTCATGTTATACAATGAAACTAATTAAGAGGAAGCTTAATTTCATATTGTGAATGACCTTTCTCATCAAAATGTGTGGCATACCATTGATTAATTTCATTGCCAGTTATATGTTTAACAGTAAATATTGGTGTAGTCAATAAAGTTTAAAATAAAGTTTATGTTTAACAGAGAGTTTGATCGATCGAGCATCCCACCTGACATATATATATATATATATATATATATATATATATATATATACAGATAAATAGATAGATAGATAGATAGATGGATATATATATACAGATAGATAGATAGATAGATAGATAGATAGATAGATAGATAGATAGATAGATAGATAGATAGATAGATAGATAGATAGATAGATAGATAGATAGATAGATAGATAGATAGATAGATGGATAGGTAGATAGATAGACAGATAGATAGATTGAAGGGTGGATGAATGGATAGTTAAACAGATCCTCAACTGTCATGTTTCTTTAAAGTTATGCAGGGCCAGTAAAACAAAATTGTACTAACTACCAAATGACCATAAAAGCAGTTATTGTAGCTCTGTTTGTGAAGAATATCCAAGAACCCTCTTTGGCTCATCAATATCCAGCTTACGGTACTTATTGGTTGATCTTTGTTTATTACGGAGTTGTTGTCTCTTAATGTGCAACTGGGACTTTATTATGTGATAAAGTCGTTCATATGCATAGTATCGTATAATTTTGGAAGTCTCTTGTATTTCCAAACAAACAGTTAAACATTTAAATTTCTCAAGTTGACGATAATATTGTAGCACTAATTATCAATAATACAACGTGCGAGGGAAAAAGTGATTGATCTCTTTCCGTGTGTTGGTATTCAGTGCAAGAAAAAAGTGCCGCAGGCAAATTTGCTTATTTATCACATTTCCCACACATTGCATGCACAATTTTGCGTCTAGCTGAGGTCACACCGTGAAAAATACAGGGGGACACGTAGTCTATAATATCATGTAACTGCCATTGATGAAATGCACGGTAGCAGGGTATTATATTTGGCGGGCCAAGCCCCAAATATTTTCGTGTGGTAGTATTGCATGTATACCATGTACACGCAATTGTGTACCTCAAGTCCGGAGAATTGATCACAGCTCCCAGGCCTTAGCGCCGGTAGTTGTAAACTAGAGGGTTCATGCTCCATATGGAAAAAGAGAGCTGACACATTGGGCCACTCGTTATAGGTTACCGATCTCACCTTTAAGCTGCAAGAGGGATTTATTTAGGGCCTTGCCCTGATTCCCAATTGTGTCCTTGCGGCAATGAAAATATGTTTAAACCAAAGTTAGAAAACAAAAGGCAAAAGAAAGGCCTTGGAACCATCACTCACACAATGCTAAGCACCTTGATTCTTTGATACAGTGCAATTCTGTTATCTATGTACACCGGTCAGTATATATATATATAACGAATTTATAATAAAGGCTGCCATAAAACAGTTAACCATTTTCAGCCTTTTTATGCAATTCAATTTACAATAATAGTGAGCTTTGCTTGCTGAGATTTCTCATTATATTTACACTCTACAAGTTGCTACAATGTGTCAGTAATATTTGTGTGTATGTATCTGTACGTCTGTATGTGGCTTCAATAATATGTCAATAATACACACACACACACACACACACACACACACACACACACACACACACACACATATATATATATATATATATATATGTACATGTGGATGCGAAACTCGTTAGATTTATGAAAAATGACTGCTCCCTCTGCAGTCAGAAAGTTATCTGCATGGTTTTTGGAACTTTTGTCACCAGTTACTACCCTTTGCGGTTTCATTTCCTTAGTAACGATATTGTCATTTTATCCCTAAGTTGGCCTATTGTCGTAGATAGAGAACAAAACTGCAGTAACTTTACTGAAATGGATTACCAACAGCAAAAGTTGCCAGAGGAATGTACCATTGCTATAGAAGCATTGTGTCAAATTGTACACAATATGAATTCAGCACAAATATTTTTTTCAATTCTCCAACATCCTAAAAGCGCTTTGAGACAGAACAGCTCCCACTGGCCGCTGACAATTCGGTCATTTCAGTCCAAGTGAATGGCTGCAGGGCCCGGATCACCAAAGGGAATGCATTTGATGTTGTGGAAAATAAATGCTTTGGATGGTGAAGACGTAATAAAACAAACAATTGGGCATCTGTGTCCGTGTTGATTATAGAGATGACTAGACCTACCAATGGAGGTTTACTCAGCAAAAATTAAGACTACAATTGTATGTGTATATATTTGCCCAGCTTGAAGCAAGCACCTGTATTCAAATGACACCTGTTGTGTTTTCTTTCGCGCAGGTTTGGCAGATGCATCGTTATGAGTTTGATGTGTCTGGAATGGGGACCGAATTTTCGCCATATAAAAAAATGACTATGAAGAAAAATGAAACAAAATATGTGTTCAATTTATGATAACCTCGGTCATGATGTTCGGGCAAGTGATTTTTTCCCCCGCATATTACGCAGAGCGTCCGATTCACAACAGGAATCGTCAATATCATACAACACCTTAATAAAGCAGCAAACAGCAATTTTCCAACAAAAGTGTATGTAGTCCTGTCACGATACGCTTACCTGAAAAATTGCAAAGCAACGTGAAAAAGCGTCCTCACAAATCCATGGTATTTGGGCAGGAAGAAATCCGGTGTCTAGTCCGGTAAGTCAGGTGCGGCATGTTAGCCGTGTTACATACAAGAGATGCACATATAAACTAATAACTGTATATACTCACAGTACTGACTCATGTAGCGAGAGA
>OZ026626.1:28311483-28383330 GCA_964020975.1 Hermodice carunculata
GCCTTTCACATGATCCCTTCGACTCAATTCTTAAAGTTGCTTTGGCTTTTATTCTGCCAAGAAGCTCACGTATACTGTGTATTACAGCTGTGTTGGTTTTTCAAATCGAGTCAGGCAAATGGCGTGGTCGTAACTTTATGTACCGGTAGGGAATGAAATAAATTCGCCTGGGATTTTATTTTCACTGAAAAAGTCAAACCCGTGTGAATAGCAAGCATACCACTGTTCCATTTTATTTGCCAACAAAGTTTTCATGCGAAATACGTTCTTAATAGTATATTTAAACATGAATATATCTTTTTGATGAAAATCCTAAGCTTTCAAAACGGTAAAAATAATGAACCTCGAAAATAAAAGCTGTAACAATTCTTGTTTTATAGTTTAGTTGCATTGTAGTTTTATAACAGTTGTACGTGATCAATGACAGAGGACGGTGATAATTAAATCTTTATTAGCGTCGGCGCAGAGCTGTATCGTCATCGCGGCCAACTGCGCAATCCCCCTCCAGTGTACCATCACAGGAACAACTGCTTTAATAGTAAATCAACGAGAAGAAATATTTTAATCTAAGTCTGTTTGCACTACAAGAACATTTCTGCAGTTAGAGAGAGAGAGAGAGAGAGAGAGGAGAGAGGAGAGAGAGAGGGGGAGAGAGAGGAGAGAGAGGGAGAGGGAGAGAGAGAGAGAGAGAGAGAGAGAGTAAAATCTGCGTTCGGCTATGTTTCCTAACAATTGGAGGGAGGGAGAGAGAGAGAGAGAGAGAGAGAGAGAGAGAGAGAGAGAGAGAGAGGAGAGAGAGAGAGAGAGAGAGAGAGAGAGAGAGAGAGAGAGAGAGAGAGAGAGAGAGAGAGAGAGAGAGAGGAGAGAGAGAGAGAGAGAGAGAGAGAGAGAGAGAGAGAGAGAGAGAGAGAGAGAGAGAGAGAGAGAGAGAGAGAGAGAGAGAGAGGAGAGAGAGAGAGCGAGAGAGAGAGAGAGAGAAGGTAAAAACTGCGTTCGGCTATTTTTTCTTAACAATTAAAAATTTTAAAAGAAAATTTCCTCTTCCTCTCCCGAATCTAGATAGTTTGTGTCCAAAAGCCGCCTCGAGCAACGTTTCAATAAGGGTTGGATGTTTGGGGTCAAATGCAGACCATCTGAGATGAACGGGGAGGGTAGCGAGTACGTGAGCGGCAAACCGCAGATCTGCTGCATTTTATGTTTAGTGTAACAAAACATAGAAGAGCAAAGAATGTGTTTATGTCACAAAATAGTCCGCAGAGTGCAAGATGCAGCATGTGTGGTATAAACATATGGACTGTTCTGAAAGTTAAACCTTGCTTTTTGCTCGGTGAACAAGCCTTGGGCCTGGCTTGTTTGGCATGGAAGCAATGTTAGGACCCCTTTTAACGTCATACGTTTAAAAAAAAAAAACAACAACATTGCCATTGACATGTCGCCATGGGCATTAGTTACTCATCGAGCAGTCGTAGTAATTTTACATACTTTAATAATTCACTTCTCATTGTTCACATTTTACACTTATGTTTTCATGCACAGCGGCTCATGCCCCTCCCGCTTTTCCTCCACAGGGTCCCCTAGAACGCTATATGTTTCTGATACATGTGATAAAAATGGGGAGGAGGGGGGGGGTGGTCAGGAAAATGTCTCTAAAACACAAGGCAGCGATATTGTAGTTCATGTTAAAATTCATTAAAACAAAAAATATTGTCATACCCTTCTTTTGATAAAATTGAGACATTTTAGCATTGTTCTTAACTTTCCTCAAGTTAAAACTGGTTTACATATTATATATGTGTGTCTGTGTGTGTTGGTACTGGAAATAAAACAGTGCGGCAAATTAGATATGCATAATTCTATAAACAAAGTCAAGAAGATAAACAGATGCACAGAATGGAAATATGGTTGTTGTTCAAGGATTATAAAGAGGGATTTTGAGACGAAGGATCTTGGTGGGAGCGTTCAAACACTAGCGGATTTCATATTCCCCTCTTGTTTGGTGTTGGTTGGTGGGGGGGGGGGGGAGGCAGGGGCTTCGATGGATGAATCGTTGGGCACCTTTGTATCATCACATGAACAGCGTCTCTAACGATAAGTGCTCTACAAAAAGAATGTTGCAAGAATTGTCACCGAAATGATTTATCAAATGCTGCCATCCATCCCAGATTTATTTCAGGCATCATCTCGATTTACAGCAATAGTGGGTCTCCTGGTGCAAATTTTCCACCCGCACATATACTTGCCAACGCAGGTAATTTTTTTCGGCGGCGAAAGCAGCATTTGGGCGGCAGACAGCGGTGAACAGCGGCAGAGAGCGGCAGCCAGCGGCGGTCTGTGGCGGACCGCCGACCGCCGCCGTAATCCAATTTAGACTTCTGGGGCTCAGCAACGGTCAGCGGCAGAGAGCCTTTCGCCGCTGTATGCCGCCCACCACCGCTATCTGCCGCTGGCTACCGCTCGGTACTAACAACTGCATTTTTATAAAATGTAAACTATGAATCCAGATGAACAGAAAGGAATGGAAACTGCTCATTTATGGTACATAACACTTTAGTTTAGCTCCATTTACTTATATTGGTCAGTCATTCACTTACATGCATGTACACATCAGTTAGCTTTATTTTCATTCACCCATGTCTGTCAGTTAAATTGCATTCAAATAGATCTTCCATTTAAACAGAATTTAGAGGCAAACAATTCTGTTTTCACACATATGTATTTATTGAGTTAAAGCTGTATAGCTTTTATCATATACATCTGTCTGCCGCCCAAATGCTGCTTTCGCCACCCAAAAAATTTTACTAGTGCAATGATCAGAACCTATCCATCCACACGGTCCATTATAGTTGCAATGTCTGTAACATACATTCAGTTGCCATTGTAACTTGTAACTTTTTCATCTGCACAAAAACTTATCTTTGCCAGTGATTGGAACTTGTATACCCACCATCATCTTTGGCAGTGGGAAAAAAACGTTAATCCATACATACATACACCCACCTTTCATTTTGATTTTAACTTGCACATCCACACCTTTAACAACACTACTCAACAGTTAGAGTCTGTTAATATGTAGCTTCATGCAATTTACCTGACTCAGTCTTATTGCTGGCAGACTCAGTCTTATTGCTAGCAGACTCAGTCTTACTGCTAGCAGACTCAGTCTTATTGCTAGCAGACTCAGTCTAATTGCCAGCAGACTCAGTCTTACTGCTAGCAGACTCAGTCTTATTGCTAGCAGACTCAGTCTTACAGCTAGCAGACTCTGTCTTACTGCTAGCAAACTCAGTCTTATTGATAGCAGACTCAGATAATTGCCAGCAGACTGGGTTTTAATGCTAGCAGACTCGGTCTTATTGATAGCAGACTCAGTCTTATTGATAGCAGACTCAGTCTTAATAATGGCAGACTCAGTGTTATTGCCCACAAACTCAGTGTTATTGCTAGCAGACTCAGTCTCACTGCTAGCAGACTCAGTCTCATTGCCAGCAGACTTAGTCTTATTGATAGCAGACTCAGTCTTATTGATAGCAGACTCAGTCTTAATAATGGCAGACTCAGTGTTATTGCCCACAGACTCAGTGTTATTGCTAGCAGACTCTGTCTCACTGCTACCAGACTCAGTCTCATTGCCAGCAGACTCGGTCTTATTGATAGCAGACTCAGTCTTATTGATAGCAGACTCAGTCTTAATAATGGCAGACTCAGTGTTATTGCCCACAGACTCAGTGTTATTGCTAGCAGACTCAGTCTCACTGCTAGCAGACTCAGTCTCATTGCCAGCAGACTTAGTCTTATTGATAGCAGACTCAGTCTTATTGCCAGCAGACTCAGTCTTATTGCCAGCAGACTCAGTCTTATTGATAGAAGACTCAGTCTTTTTGCTAGCAGGCTGTCTTATTGCAAGCAAACTAAGTCTTATTGTTAGCAGACTCAGTCTTATTGATAGCAGACTCAGTCTTACTGCTAGCAGACTGTCTTATTGCTTGCAGACTCAGTCTTACAGCAAGTAAACTCAGTTTTATTGCTAGGAGACTCGTCTTACTGCCAGCAGATTCAGTCTTATTGCTAGCAGACTCAGTCTTATTGCTAGCAGACTCAGTCTTACTGCCAGCAGACTCAGTCTTATTGTTAGGAGACTCAGTCTTATTGATAGCAGACTCAGTCTTACTGCTAGCAGACTGTCTTATTGCTAGCAGACTCAGTCTTACTGCTAGCAGACTGTCTTATTGCTAGCAGACTCAGTCTTACTGCTAGCAAACTCAGTCTTATTGCTAGGAGACTTGTCTTACTGCCAGCAGATTCAGTCTTATTGCTAGGAGACTCAGTCTTACTGTTAGCAGACTCAGTCTTTTTGATAGCAGACTCAGTCTTACTGTTAACAGACTCAGTCTTATTGCTAGCAGACTAAGTCTTACTGTTAGCAGACTCGGTCTTAGTGTGACCAGCAAAGGGTTTACACACAAATGGACTCCCACATGTATACATACCTGCCAATGTGGGACTTTCCAAGATGAGAATTACTTTGAGGAAAAATCTTATTTGCATCAAATTTCAAACTATTTTGTTGATGACAACCAAAGAATGATGGCTGACAGCTATGTCTATGACCCATTTTGATACTGACTATAATTTTTTATTTTTAAATCACTCCAACTTCACTCATTCAAGAATACATTGGCAAGAGCATTGATAACTAGAGAAAAAGGCACCCTTCTCTGAATGATAGAGACAGAATTGTGTATATAAGTGACAAACTGTCAACCTGAAGCAAAGCTGGGAGTGGACAGCTTGTCCTGAAGGTACACAGGTCTGCCTGTCACATGGTCTGCCTGTCACATTGTCTGCCTGTCACACAGGTCTGCCTGGCACACAAAGGCACAGCAACCATGATCTTTTATACCCAATACAAGAATTGCACAAAACAAGTGTTTTGTCAAACTGTACAAGGCATGCCAGCTTTTTTGTGTTTGAACAATCCAGTTATCTACTTTTGGGGGTCAAGTCAGGTCAGGTCAGCTTAGATCTGCAGTGCCCCTCCCCCCCCCCCCCCACCATGGCAAACATTCTGTGGTTAACAATACAAGTACTTGTGCACAACATAAAAATTTTTAACTGCCCACTTTGCTGCCAGAAGACTAGATCTGCCAAGTCATGTGCACCACACAGCAGGTGCTATATGACTTGACAGGCCATCTAAAAACCACTAGACCTGGATGTGGCTTGAAAAATGGCTAGTTCTAGGAATAAATCTGTTATCTTTATCTTAGCCCTTCCAGTGCCACATTTTGGACTGACTCAAAGCTTTCCCCAGTGCGCTTTGAGCGTATTGCACCCAACGCCCTCTGAGGAAAGCTGTTGACCTGGACTTTAACATACATGTATTCTATGTGACTTAAGGCATGCTGGTACTTCAATGAAAGGTCTATTCAAAAGGAACAGGAGTCACTCACCCTTACTTTAATTTAGAGCAGTATGTATTAAGTGGTTTAATTTGAGTCACAGTTGGCATTGAATTCCTGAAACAGTGAATAAAGGTATAATCTTTATCTTAATTTTAGGTAAATATGTGGCAATACCAGGGACTGGTAAAAAATGGTACACTTTGTTTCTCACATATAATATTTCTATAGTTTGACAGGAATTGAAAAAAAAATCTTGAATTTGAGGCTATTATCCTACCGAATTTCACCATTCCATTTACGATTCCAGTAAACCACCAACACAAATCGGGTTGCAACAAAGCTGAGGAGAGTTGGCCACAACCATACAGAAATGGTAAACATGGCTTTGGACAAGCATTACTTGTATGTATGCAAGCTGGATTAATGGAAGTGTAAGGAATACATTTACATGTACAGTAGTCTCTCCCTTAAGAGACCACCTCTAAGGCCATCCAAGAAGTGGTCACATAAAGCAGGTGGTCTCCCAAAGGAGGGTTGATTCTTGCACCACCTGTCCAACGACCAGATATGCCACACTTACACAGATCTTACCTGAAATGTGATAAAATTTACCTGAAACTTATGTACCCCCTCTCTTTGTCATTAAATTTGAGTGTTCTGACAAAATTCACCTGACATTTTTTTTAGTTAAAAAAAGGCAAATTACCTGAATTCAGGTAAAATCCTGAAAAGTGGCATCTCTGGACAACTGACCACTGAATTTCTCTCAATAATTTAGATTCAAACATAACCGATGTGCACTTATTTGACCCCATTCCAACCTGCCATCTTGTGTTTACTCATGTTGTACAAAATAGGTGGGTTTACTTATCAGAGATGTGAAAGTTCTGGATGGATATTGGTCTTTTGGGGGTAATTTTGGGTCATCATTGGTCAGGTTCTTCAGGTGGTCTAGCAAAAGAGGTGAATTATTTGAAGGTGGTTTTGAAAATGGTCACAAAAGACAGGTGGTCTTCCAATAGAGGGGTCTTCCAATAGAGGGGTCTTCCAATAGAGGGGTCTTTCAATTGAGGGATCACTGTAGTTCAAAGATTAACAGAGTATAATATACAATTTTTAATAAATCTTTTATTTCCCTGAATGTGACAACTTAGGAAGTACATATTAGTATTTTACAAAAATATTACTCTTCCCAAGCACAAAGTTATATTCCAGTCCCACAAATATAATCATGTACAGTTCTGAACAACATGCATCTTATCATGCTTATCTCGGTCACAGTACCCAGACTCAAAGTCTCCTCATCAAGTGGCAGATCTCCTGTTCTTTGGCAATACATGTAATAATCACTTTGATTTTCCCATATTTGACTCACAGGTGTCAACACATGAACATTTTGAATCATAATATTCAGGGAAGACACTTGTGAAAAAGAAAATGGGCCATTTTTACTAAAAATTGCTTCATTTTAACAACTTTTGGAGTCTCGAAACCAGGAGACTTGTGTCAAAATCAGGAGAGTTGACAGGTAAGCCCACATCTCATTCCTCATGTTATATAAATTAGACTTCTGCTTCTGGAACCAATTTGCAGCACATGCTCCCCTTTTTGGCATTGCACAACTTGGAACCTCTGATAGTGTCAGTATCATTTTATTAGATATTTTATGTTTGGGACGAAGGGGGCTCGAACCTGCAACCTTAGGCACCAGTCGCCTAGATGTAAAAATACATGTTGGACTGATAAAACAGCATAGTCACTGATGATGCAAAACACTTTTGGCTCTGTGGCAACACTGATTTTAAATGTCTTTCTTTGGTTTACAAAATACAATGACAACTGTGTAATGATCCACAGCAATGTATACAAAAATAAAAAAATCACAAAATAATGATAATCTTCTTATTAAGAAAACACTATAGTAAGTCTCTACCAGGTGTGGCTTGTTATGAACTAATGGAATGTTGTTGACAAAATGGGCCTTATTGAACTTTAGGGGACCCGAGTCTCTATACGGGAATTTCCATAACAATGTCTAAATTCCTACCTGAAGTGAAGATTATCGCTCCACAGGCATTATGGTAACATTCCTATTATGTTTTTCTAGTAGAATAGATGTTTGTGCCACAGGCATTGTGTCATTAAAATATAAAAAACTCAAACTTATTCCGTGAAAGCATCGATGGAATCGATTATCGTGCCGCCATTTGCATATGCACCGAACGACTTTTGACGACGATATTACCCACAATGCCACATTGCAACTCGATTTTAACCAATGGGGGGGAAGTCTACTAGATTAGCCATGTGTGCGTGTTTACCTTCACGAGCCAGGTGCACGTGATGCCCTGGGATATTCCCGGGGATGGTCTCAGCTTTCATTCTTTCTTCTAAATTTTTTCTTCGAAATAGTTAAGCAATAATTTTATTGTTCATGATCACATTTAAAATTATATGATATGGTCCCCAATAGCACTTGCGGCATCCATCTTGGATCACCAGAGAAACGCTAACGCTTAATTTACATGTTAAGACCGGTGGGATAGTGATCCGTGTTGCAAATGATTATTTAAAACACATCCGGAACTTTTGTGAACTTTGAACCATTATTAGTCTTATAGGGGCTCGGGTCTCCTAAAGTTCAATAAGGCCACAAATGCTCCAGACAGTCACATTTGTATGCTGTTTAGACATATGGTTCAAGGAGTTGTGGTTGATTACAAGCATCACTATTTGAACGGCTTTTAAATGTATTTGGCAGTTTTGGATAGCAGTACATTTTACTGTATACACATTTCGTATCATCACAAACGAAATACTTTAATTGGCACATTATCTTGAACAGCGATCACTCTGTTTTTTGTCTTTTTCTGCTACTTTGTTGGTCTGAATTTGAGCCAAGGGTCGTCTTTGCTTTGTGGTACAGTTTCAGTAAGTCCATGGCTTCAGTGGCTCGGAGTCTGTCATCGAGGTATCTCTGGCAGGCATCCTGTATACCTCTCGCATTTCCTGGTGTGTCATGTAAACACCTGGCCAGCAGGGAGCGATCCATGTCAACAATTTTCTGAAATGAATAAACAGTAAAATACACAGCTGAACCTGTCAACTGCAACACTTTGTAACCATTGTAACCCACACTTTGTAACTGTTGTAAGCCATATTTTAGAAAAATTGTGGCTTCGATTTAGACAAGTTAAAAACAAAATAAAAATCATGTGTTCATTGGGGGGGGGGGGGGCATGGGGTTGAGCTTGGTCAGAATGGGCAGAGAGTGGCATTATGGAGACTGTCATAAGAGCAGGTAAGGTTCCACCAATTCTAATACTTATTAAACTCGTTATCACATACTACAAGATATACAAGGGATATTTAAATTTTTTCTTCTTTCTGAAAGAATACAGACACTTTGGGTCAGCCCTTTCTCCCCATCTGAGTCATTTCTGACATTTAACCATGATGTTTGATGGTTCAGTTAGCAAGCAGGGGGCAAAAAGTATGGAAATACCAGAACCTGTATTCTTCAAAAAGTCAGAAGTATCAATAATGTGAAAGACACCTTGACATCCAAAAAAGGCTCCACAAGATGCCCATAGGCCTTATGCTCAGATGACAATCAATCTGATGACCATCACCAAAACTTTATTTCTAGAATACATTCCTCCAATAACCCTCAGGAATTAGTCAAGGCCATCTAGATATTAGGCCAAAAAAAAAAAAGTCTGTGTTTGGGGTTTCCCTACCGACCCTTGCCCAAACCCCCCTACCCTAAAACTTTTTATTGATTTTCAAAAAAAGAAAAAAATCTAGGCAGATTTTCTTCATGAAATGCACAATTTATCCATTTTAAGTCACTTTTCTTCTGTTTTCAGAACAAAAATTTAAAAAAAGAAAAAAAAAAAAAGCCTACCTACCTACCCTATTTATTTTTGGCATGTAACCTCAAACACACTATTTATTTTCTTTGGCCTTATGCAATATCAAACTTCACAATGAACACACTCATGTTGCCCATTTGTTTTCCTTCCCCTTATTCCTTATCAACATACTGAATTTAGTGTCCCTTTTGCAAGTGCTTAGGGGTCAGTCATTTTTTCACCAAGATTTTCACATCAGTAGGGGAGGAGGGGGCTGGTTGTCACAAAATTCACAATTATTCTCATAGACATCAAAATAATAGTGGGTACAAATATTATTCAAAAGCAACATATGGAAGTAAAGTATGAAGGGGAAAGTAAATACTATTCCATTATATTATGGCAACCACTATGTCACTGGTAAGTCAGCAACTACACGCTTTTTGAACTGTATCGACTATCAAACTACCGTATGTAACATTTTTTTTACATTACAGAACAAAACTCCTGGTCACTCCCAACTTTTCTGGTACATTCCAGATACGATAGTGAGTCTACAATGTGTGGCCCTAGTCAGTCTTACTAATAGATAAGATTGCCTCTGTCCTTGCAGATTTAGCCTACTGCTCTGTGTAGCCACTCACCATAAATTGACCATTAATATTGTCCATAGGCTCTATACAGCCTTTATATACAGAAACAATGAGTTACATGATATTAAAATGTTATCTTGTTTATACATATTACTATTATTATTATTATCATTATTATTATTATTATCATTATTATTATATACACTTGGTACCTATGTTTTTAACATGATAATATCCCATGGGGCATGTTGTCTGAGCATAATTGCAATGACCATTTAGTGATTATTCATATAGTCCATAGACCCTATACAGTCTTTATGTGCAGACACATTATATTTAAATGTCATCTTGTTTGTATTTTATTATTATATGCACTTGGCCCCTTTATTTTTCACACAATAATTTTCCATGGGGGCATCTTGTCACAAGCTGGGGTATGTTGTCACACACTGTGACAACCTACCCCTGCGGGCCCCAAGGATTTTAGCATAGTTTGTAAGGTTCACCATAGGCAAAGAGTAGATATTTGATGTAACACTTGAAAACCAACTATATAGCAAAAGTTTTGATCCATAGGTCACTTTGAATATTAGCATCAATATTGCTACAGACCGTTTTCTGTGGAAGGCAGCAATCATGTTCACAGGGTACAAAAAGCAGACCCCATCTGTTTCTTGGATTTCACTGTTTCTGTAGAAAATTTTCTGTATTGCACAACATCCAAAACTATGGGTGCACAAAATGATGACAACATTGCTGAGATTCCCCCAATATATTCCAAGAAAAGCAGGTTGTGACAACTTACCCCTGTGACAACTAGCCCCCTCCTCCCCTACATACTGTATGCAGGGGGAAGGGGGTCAAGATCAATGTATGTTTTTAGACAATCTTGAAAATGTTGAAGAATATTCCACATTTTTAGAGTCCTCTTTGGGGGGGGGGGGGTTGCAAGAAGTACTCTGTGTACGCTTTTGAAAATGTTGATTGTTTTGGCTAATCCCTTAATGACCTTGAAAAAAGGTCAAGGTCACACAACATATTAAAAAATTGACCATTGGCCTAAAGCATATTTGGTGCAAGTTTTGCAGTTCCATCTCAATAAATTATGTCATGGACATCATAATAATATCATTTCCCGATAGTATTCCCTCTGTGACCTTGGGGCAGTAGGCCAAGGTCACCCATATTATACAATAGAAACCTATATATATATATGTACATATGATGCACGTTTGTGGCACATTTGTTTTTGTTAGCCTTCTTATTTCTCAACATGTAAAATTTAGTGTAATTTACTACATCCTAAATGACCTTAAATATATATGTAGGTCAAGGTCACCCAAACTTTTACAAAATGTACATTGCCCTACTGCACATATGGTGCAAATTTGCAAGTTCCATCTCAATGTATGATCAAAATAATAAATGTCATGTACTTTTAATACCTATGATGCTATCAGGATTTCAAACCTCACGGACTGGCTACATGTATATAATATTCCTGTAATGGTATATTGATACATGTGCACAAGTTCAGACGTAATGACCGTAACAAAAAATCATTTCCTGATATGTATTGCCTCTAGATCTGTGACTTTGAGAAAGTAGGCCAAGGTCACCCATATCATGCAATATCGAATTATATACATGATACACATCTATGGTATGTTTGGTATTGTTAGCCTTCTTATTTCTTAAAATATAGAATTTAGTCTCCTTTACAAGAGCCTTAATAATATTGAAAGTAAGGCCAAGGTCATTTGAAATTTGAAAAAAATTTGGACATGGGCCCAAGGCAATTTTTGTGCAAATTTACAATTTGCATCTCAATTCATAATCAAAATAATAAATTTAATGTACTTTTCACACATGTAATGCTAGTTCCACTTCATACTACCAGTGACATCACCATAACTCATAAGACTTCTGTCTGTGCAGTGGTCCCCCTGAAGAGAGGCCACCCCCTCTACAAAGGCCCTTCTCCATGCATCAAGCATGGTATTTTCATTTTATTCTCCCCCATCACGAGAAGCCACCCCTCTTATAAGGCCAGCTTTTTGGTGCACTTGGGGTGGCCTTAATATAGGCATGATTAAAGGGGGACCACTGTAAAATGTTTCTGTACAGGTATTGATACATGTGCACAAGTTCAGATGTGCTGACTATAACAGCAAAATCATTTCCTGAAATGCATTCCCATGGACCTTAAGAAAGTAGGTCAAGGTCACCGTATTTAGGCAACATTTAACTTCTGCATATGATGCGCATTTGTGGTATATATCTGTTAGCCCTATTTGTTCTAAATATAATGTGTTTTTAACATCTTTTGGTCCATAGCTTCTGCAGTACTATGGGCAGCACCCCAAACTTTGCCACATTTTCACCTTTTTGCCTGACCAACATTCCCACCAAGTTTCCAGATGATTAATGAAAAACTTTAAAAAAAAAAAGCCCAGCATTTAAAAATTTTCTTGTTTTGGCCCAAATATTACATCATACTATAGGAGGCACCACCAATATCAAGCTGGACCTGATTTTCATACACTCAGTAAGTCCTGAAAGTTATATGGGGCTAACATGAAAACTATTTTGACAGTACAGTAAAACCTGCTCTATGTGGTCATCCCTTCTGCCAAGAAAAAATGATCAGATACAGCAGGTGACCTGTCACTGCAGGTAAATCTACAAAGAAACTGACTCCTGTGTCACAGCAACGTGACCATAAAATTTACACACACATGAAAGGACCCCACGAAACATTAAGCTAATCTTAAATACAGTATATGTCATGTAAAATAGTATAATGTTAGCTTTTTCTGGTACATGTACATGTATATGTGTGTTAGCAACAAAACATTTACCTTCCATGTGGAAGATTTCAATGTCACAAAGTGTGAATGGAGAGTGAATTTTGAGGGAAGTTTGGACTTCCTGTGATGTGTCATGTTTTATCCTGCTGCAGTTGCCAATAGTTGATAATGCCTCTCAGCTTTTCCTACAAAACCCTGGCAAAAAAAATGTCCTTGATCAAAAACTGTCAGATTGATACATGTACATTGTACATGTGGAAAAAATAGAGTGTAAGAAAATCTGTCACAGGTACAGCATACAGAAGAATTTGATTTAGCTGGAAGTTTGAAAACTTCATAAGGTTTACCTGAAATTCTGCATCAGAAAATGTTATGAGCTTGCTGATGTCATGCTTGATGATTTTGACAAGTTCCTTCACTGGCCGTGATGTTCTGGTTTGTATGCTGTCACTGACTTCTTCATCAGAGTCGTCATCTTCACCATCTGCTTGTACCTCCAAACTGGAGATAAAATCTGTTTCATCAGCAGAGTCACCTATTGGACACATTGGAAAACATGTTCTGTTATACAAGCAGGAGCAACAATGACACAGCTGGGTAGTTCTGAACCCCCCAAACTAACACAATTCAATCTCCCTATGTTTCATAGCCAATCCATTAGCTATCATTGTCTAAACCTATACTGTAGTTAATCAATATTATCATGTTTGATTAAAAATTTTGAAAATTCAAGGCTTAAGCAACCAAATGAATTTATAAACAGGTCACCAGCAGGAAATCATCTGGCATGTTTCATAGCCTTAAGCTCCTGGAGCCATATTCACAAAGAGTTTGATCTGATCCTGACTTTAATCCTAAAATGAAAGCCAATGTGCCTTTGGGTCTTGACCTACTGAGGCATTGGCGTAATATCTGATCTAAATGTGCAGGCTTAATTAATGTATGTTCTGCACTGTAATTGGAAGTTTGAATTAAATTTCCATCTGATTAAATCAATCGTGATTTAATCCAGATTTTAATTCTGGATCAAAAGATTAAATACTGGATCAAACCAAGATCGATTGAATAAAACAAACCTGTAAATCCTTAAGTTCATATAGTAGCGCAGAGCATGTATTGGCTAATCCTCGAAGTTTTGATCAAACATTGTGCCAAGGGTTAAGTAGTTTAGGGCCCAAATCACATTGATTTTAATTTTGGGATTAACATTAAGATTAGATCAAATTCTTTGTGAATACGGTCACTGGATATACTTTAAGTGAAGGCAGCTGCTTGCCTTTACCTCGTACTCAGTAAATTCTCATTCTGGACCCAATACAGTTAATCAGGGAACCAGATTCATATTATGATGCAGATACTATTGTATTACGTCATAGTGCTCTGAAAGTGAACACAAACCCATGTGTAATATAATTACAACAGCATGCTACTTGGATTGTATTTGGGTCTTTTTGCCCAGAACCACTTCCAAGTAGTCAATACCCTATTCCGCAGTCCAAACTCTTTACTCTCCACAAGCTAACCTGTCCCTGTCTAACCTATACACATATGGAATTACTATTGTCCATACTGCACACGTTCCGTCACGATATCAACAGTTTTTTAACGGTTCCTTAAGAAATACACACAATATCAAAACCTGTCGAACCTGCATTTAGCCATTCAACGCCTACTTGCCTAGTCTTGCTCATGTTTGTATTCAGTAAAGACAACTCACATGAACTTAGAAAATACATACGAACATGATTTAATATCAAATGTTAACACATAATTATGTATTCTAAGTTCTTCCTTATGATGAAAAGTCTTAAGAGAACTTGTATGAAGTAGCATATGCACCAATATGCTGACAAATAGGAACATTCAAAATTAAACTTACTACATGTATGTCACTATCATGTGCACATCATGATGGCTGCAAAGACCTATAATGTGTGGAACTGGCATAACAAAAGCTAATTCTCTGCTCATGTAAAACCTATCATCTTCAAGAGAGATTTTTGTTTCTTTGCATAGTGATGTAGAAAGTACCATTACATGTAATCATCAACAAGCCTGAAACACATGCGGACACATTATTTGCTGTGCAAGGACACATTCTTGCTCAAGTTTTCTTTTTTTTTTTCAAGTCAGATGAAGTAAGCTGACAATAACTTGTAAGGGATTTATATGAAGCAAATTTTTGTTTGTTTGTGGAACCATCTTACAGATGATAATGTTGCAAAATACATAAAAATAAAACTATCTTGTTGAGTTTTCTTGTGGTTACTGAGCATCGTACAACTTTAATTTTAAAACAATAAAAAATATTTAAGGAGATACCAAGGTCACAGACTGAAAAGTAGTCAAGTACATGTTCAATGACAAAGTCTTCTTTCCACATCCAAAGAATACAAATCTGACACACATATCAACTATGTGGGCTAACTATTGAATAATATTTGTAACAAGCATGTGATATTCACATTTATCCTGTTATAGATGAAAATTTATGTTTGCCGATTGGTTTAACAATACTAGAGAATTCCCCATATTCCCTGTTTGGTATCCTACCTGATCACCAAACAGGTTTATGAATTCTGTATACCTGTTTTGCAATCAGGCTCATGAATATTAATGAGCACCATCAGGGGTATACATAATTTTGTCTCATTTCGGACTTGATCACCAAACAGGTATACAAATTCTGTATACCTGTTTTGCAATCAGGCTCATGAATCAAATGACTGATTCCAGTAAAAAATAGGCCTACTTCAGTTGAAAAAAAAGACCTTGATGCCAAATCTAGTATTCTACATGTTATTAAATAGTTGATGTTATTTAATAAATTGTTATGTTTTTCACATGTTTTTCAGTAGTTTTTGTTTTACATTTATACATGTAGTCCTACTACAGGATGAAATCGTCACTACCGGTCTGTTCAGGGGATACAAGAAAATGTCCACGTTAACAGACAGGTAGTAACTAATAGTATACAACTGTGGACGTCACCTTTGAAGCAATTTGCCTTCACCCATTCTACCTTGAATGAAGATTACATGTACATGTACATGTTGTATGTTTAACATGTAATCAACTGCTTTCCTTGGTGTCAGTGGGGCACTAAGTGTCAAACCTATGCCAAAAAAAGTTGACCCATGAAAATATGTTTTCTTCATAGTTTTGTCACAATTACAATTCTCATTCAAAAGTATTTTTCATTACTTTTCAAATTAGTCAAAAACATAGAAGCAGACGACATTTGACCAACAGCTCGTTTTGGTGATACCTACCAGGGGGAGCATTTACCCAGCTGTTTGTATGCATGGATGTCAGTGTTGAAGTATGTGTACTATCCAAAAGCACATGAATTGTTTTATCATTTTCAGATCCGAAGCTTTACGCTTATCTCTCAAGTACACAATAAGTTCAAACCATGTGAAGAGCAAGCAGTTTCTTGAGAGAATATGTTGTTTGAAATCAGTGTTGCCAACCTGCCACACTTAAAATCCGGGAGGTGGAAAGTAAAATTTAGGGAGATTGATAAATTAATATGAAATATAGAAGGGAAATATTGATGAAATTCTGGGAGGTTGCTAAAGTTTGCCAAAAATCTACAATTTTTCAAGAATTTTCAGCACAAAACTCCGGGAGTCTACCGGGTAATGAGGAAGTGTTGGCAACACTGAAATCTATGTACAAGTGCAGTGTACATGTTATTTTAGCCATGTAAGCAGTTCCTGTCTCTAACACATGGCACTTCTCTCTATCTTAACCCTTTTCTATCTCTACCAGCCAAAATTGACTGGGGTAAAATGTCATCTGTTTCAATATTTGATTAGTTTTGGTGTAAATACAAAAGAATTGGACTGAGAATTATAGATGATATCTCATGGAATGTCACATTCTGCATTAACAGCTCTCTATGGCGCAACTAGAGCGTTCAGAACCCAAACTGTCCCAAGCAAAGCTGTCGGCTCAGTCTTCATACAAGGAGAACAGGGTTTAAAGTGTGAATAAATGATCTGTAGAAGTAAACTTCAGCACGCTAAGCATGATCAGCCAGTTCAAACCATGAAACGTACATGAGCTGTACACGTTTGCTTGGAGAGTGGCCAGATTTACCTACCAGTGCTGCCCTCTGGTTGCCAATGTTGACCTGCTTGCAGGAAAATAAATGTTGTGTTTGGGTCCAGAAAAGCAAAATAGTCCTCGTCATCTACCTCTGTACCATCACTCTCCAGAACTACTCTTAGGTCTCCACTTACAGCACAGCTCAGCTTCTGGCATCCTGTAAGTATGAAACTAAAATCCTAAAGATGCAACAAAATGCTTTGTTACTTTCTGAAATTTTCAAATTTAAACTCACTTTAAGGGTGCTTGGACTAAATCTGTAATATTTAATAATGCTTATTTCAACAGTGTTTTTATTCTTAAGTGTTGGAGATTATATTTATACACATAAATTTCAAAGCAAAATAAAATACCAGCACGACCAGTATTAATTCAACATTTTCAGAGTAAAGCCAACAAGCTACCACGCCCCTACAGTGGTCCCCTTTATACCATCACCCCAAGTGCACCACATTTTTTTTTTCAAAATCTAATGTAGGATAAGGCACATCGCACAAGACCACTACAGCAAGATTGCCATTTTTTGGCCTCGCCTTGTATTTTCTATATTGCAACACAGGCGTTGCCCTATAACAGGAGTGGGCTCTCTTGACAGGGAAAATAAAATGACAATACCAAACTTACTACAGTGGTCCCTGTCTTGAGAGACCGCCCCTAGGGCAGGTCCAAATGTGGTCTCTCAAACAAGGTGGTCTTTAATTACAGGTACAATATCATGGAAAAGATAGCACAGTGTTCTGAGAGAGTGGTCTTAAAAAGATACACGGTCTTTCATTGGAGGGGTCTCACAAGACAGGTACCACTGTACATAAATAAGTGACCTCTGTAGAAGGGGTTTCCTCTCCAAACTTGGAGGGGGGGGGAGAGGGGGAGCTTACAAGAGAGGTACCAATCTAATTGTATAATACGAGACATGCATACAGTGGTACCTGCTATTTAAGACCACCCTTAATGCCAGACAAAAGTGGTCACATATGACAGGTGGTCTTTCACTGCAGGTAAGCTAGCAAAGATATTAAAGGCCAGTGTCTTGAAATGGTGATCTTGAAAAACTAGTGTGGTCTTCCACGAGAGGTGGTCTCTAGAGCAGGAACCACTGTCTTAATTTCCTGCCACAACTGCATACCTGGTTGCCCCAGTAACCACAGTCTCACATCAGGAGAGATGGGCAGCTAATATTTTGGAAATAAAGAATACTTAGTACAGGCAGACGGACATTTCTTAATTCCAGTTTAAGAAGCATTAAATGGATATAATTTGTAAACTTAAATTTCTTTAAAAAATACTTAAATTTTGTGAGAAAGCGGCATCTAGTCCTGCCTGTGACAGTGATATGCCACTGTGCCTTCACTGATTAACAGGTGTATTAAAGCGCTTGCTTTGTGCTGGGAAAATAATATGAATGTCTCATATCATCTTCAGACTAAGTAAACATTTATGAGGTCATGGTCACAATGTGCTGCTTTTGTTGCCGCTTTTATCAAATAAATATAAGATCTTGCAAACTGACAAATTATATACAACCTGTGGCCATTTATTTTGCATGTACATCAAAATTATCTAGAAATTTAGCATACACAATTTCACATTTTCATCAGTGTACCATACCTTGTTGTCTGAGCTCTCCCAGTGTGGCTGCTACCACTGACTTCTTCTGCTTTCTGTCAGTGCTCCACACTTTGAATGGTTTCCTCGAGTCTGTAGACTTGCTAGCTGCACCGCCTTCCACACTATCCATTTTGAACTTTACAGCTTCAATATGTCAAGAGATATCTGATTTCATGCCACAGATGTCTCCTTGACAGTCAGCTTCTGTGAACAAAAAAGTAAATACTTCACTCCTGTGTGGATGCCTGAAAAATCCACATGACTGGCAGTATAAATGATAACAAGGTTAAGAAATTCAATCTGTGACAACAAACCACTAGAACCTGCCAAAAGTGTTTGGAAGTTTGAGGCATTCAGTGGCGATAGTATCAGTGGCTGAGACAGAGGAGATGATTTGTCTGCACTGGAACAAAAGCATATATACTGCAGACAGCATGCTAGAAACTCAAAACAAGAGGACTGTGACAGTCCTGTGCTATGCTGACCTTGCATGCACAGGCTATGAATTTCCTTTTCAATTCCCAGTAGCTTACATGGTAATCAATAGGAATACATGCCACAACACCATTAGTATCCAAATTGAAACAAAAAATAATAAATAAATAAAACAGAAGCTAAAAAAACCCAAAGGGATCGAGGCTATCACCAGCTAGTGAACAAGATTATTAAATCCTGCCACAAGCTACACTTCCACCCAATTTCAGAGTAATCTGCTTTGGGAAAGGAAGTCAAAATTAGTGAAAATACACAAAAAAAACATACAAAAAATAGAAAAATATTGTAGCACCACCTGCTGAATGCATTAAGGGCTCGGGTTCCGCAGAAATACTCCTATGTAATTTGGAAGTGTTTTTGAAGGATGTCTTTTTAAGATTTTGCCAAAAAATGAACACACACACACACACACACACACACACACAATCAGAAAAGTCTAAAAAATCATTGGAGCATGACCATTTGGTCAAACTTTGTAGACACCCACCCAAAGTACATCCCCACCAAGCTGACAGTGATTCTGATTGACACTTTTGGAGAAGTTGAAAATGTGAATTTCCACTGTAAATCCCCACTGACTTGCATTGCAATCAACTGACAGGTACATGAATTGAAAAAAAAAATCTGTTAAAGATCAGGGATCAAGGGTATCATCACCCAGTGAACAACTTTTTTTAACCTTGTCAAAATGAGGACTGAGTCTGTAAGGGGCCAGAAGTTACATGTAGACAAACCGAGTAAGAAGAATGGGTAGTTGGATTTCTAGATCAAGCATGGACCTTTCTGGAGGTAAGACGAGGGTTAAAATGGCACAGGATGTCTACTTGCTGGCATGCAGGGATACAAGAAATGAAATGTTAGGATTGCATGGGAACAAGGTTAACTAGACTGTCTGGAGTAGGGACAGGAAAGGGAAATGTGTTAGCCCTTATAAGGTAAAAGCATAGACTTAGAGGCTGGGATAGGGCACAAGGGGGAGGCTTTGTACGAGATGAGTGTCTGGGGATATTTATAACTGGGACCAGGGGCTCAATGCAGCTGGGAGAGAGCTGACAGTAGACCGCATGCCCAGGCTTTGCCAAAGTCTGGTCCTAACCTGGGGAAAATGGCTTCACAATATGACAGATCATGGTTTTTGGCAGCCTCTTCACTTTTCTGTGCATCTGCGGACACACAGGTTGACACGAGGGTGATTTCTGCCAGCATTGCATATGCTTGACTCCACATGACTTGAATTATCGTTCAGTAATCCACAAGATTCCAAGTCCCCTACACTTTGTTGACATGGCTCTTGCTGATCACCCCAGGATGTTTTCTTGCAGCACCATTGAGCAATTCTCAGCACAAAAGCTATATGCAGGCTCACTCACATCATTTCTGAGACTGTTAGTATTGGCAAGAATTTGGGATCTGCTGGTACACGCTGCACTGACGCAAGCACAGAAAGCAATGGGGCCATCCAGAACTTAATTTGTCCATTGAATCCACTAGACCCTATTGTTTTCACTGATGGCTTGAGCATTGGGCAATCTTGGACCTTGCGGGGCTGCTGCTATGGTTTACACAAAAGGCCTACAAAATGAGGCCATTTCAATAGAGCAGCCAGTATCTTGCTGGAGTACAAGCTATTATGACAAAATTGTTGCCATAAAAATCGCTGTCAATATCTGGTGAATATGTGCACCAGAAGTTCATTCTCAACCATTCACATAATGTCAGACTGCAGAGCAGCCATTTCCAGCATAACATCAAGAGACATTCTTGACTCCCATCAGTCTCTCATAGTTGACATCATAGCAAGTACTAAAAAACTGAAGGATCATGGAGTGACAGTTAAGCTAGTCTGCAAACCTGGGCATGTTAGTGTACTTGGCAATGACCTTGCCAACAAACATGCCAAGTATGCAGTGCATGATGCAGGCTTATCCCATAACTTGGGACAAGTGGCAATCACCACTGTTCAAAAAGAAAAAAATAAGGTGCACTAAAAACAAATGGCAAAGGCAGTGGGATTGCACACAGCATGGATGATCTGTCTATTAACATTGACCAAATGTTGCAACTAGGTCTAAACACTTTCAACATGATTATACGCAAGCAAGCTGAAGTTAAAATACTCAAGACTCAAAAGTCTATACACATAGCTTAAAATCACAATTACACAAATTCAAACTAAAATTGGTTCAACGTCCCATTTTGTGAGTGTGGACCTGATTTTCAAACAATTCAGCATATCATCCTAACCTGCCTACTTTATTCCTGTGAAAGAGAGACTGCCTTAGGCACGAAACACCTTCTTCTTCCTGGTTGTCAAGACATGTTCAACCTTGAACATTATGTCCCATAAGCACGTAACTTAGGACAAGTGGCAATCACGACTGTGCCCCAACATAACTTCTCATTAAAAAATGACCTTGTATGGCCTCAATTCAGCAATGCAGCTGGCAATTACCAGATACTTTGCTGCATTCTGGTTGGCAATAGATATTCACATACCGACCTTTAACAAACTGAAACCGGAAACAAGATAGATAACATAACACTGAGTAAACAAAGAATTATCATTGGGGAAATCCACACAGAGACTTCTGAGATCACATAGTAGAATTTTTTTTTTTCAGACAACAACAGTTCAACATATATATATATATATGATATATATATATATATATATATATATATATATATATATATATATATATATATATATATATACATATACACATACATATAAACAAAACAAATGTCAACAGAGAACTGGTGCAAATATATCTTCCTACGTCCTAAAACTTGTGTCATTTAAATACACAAAGTATAATTTAATCACTATAATACGTCCTGACTATCAACTATTAAATTACTATGTACATTATTTTGCCACCAGATGGTCTTGACTTGACATTGTACATTTACAAATACTTCCTCAACATATTCACGATGCTAAACTTGTGTCCGTAATGTAAACAACAATATACATCTACCACCTGTTATAGTGTTAAAAAGTCCCAGTTCTTTCAAAATCGATGCAACCTTGACGCACAATTCTTTTAAAAAGACGACTTTTTGTCTCCTTCTCTTCTAGCAAAGGCAACCTGTGCGGTACAGAACCGCGGCAAATGTGTGGAGACCCGCAGAATTATTATTGTTCATACACTAATTTCTTGTTTACATATTTAGGTCGGGTTAAGCCCTTATTATCGCTCGACATCAACCTGCTCTCACCAACTTCTAACCAGTTCCACATCTGATGTTGTTTTCCAGCACTCTCTTGTGCCTTGTGAGTCCATGCACACCAAAACCATGTGACTATGTCTCAGCGATAAAGGATAGGTTCCAAATAATGGCTTTTCAATCTTCTCTCTCTTGCTTGCCTTTTTTTGCGCCTGAAGCAGAAGCCACAAACCCATGAACGAAATATGTAAGATTAATCGTGATTGGTTGGAGATACAATCGCTGACGAATAGCAATCGACTTCTCATTTCAACCGTGGCAGTGCAGTGAGACATGGGCGACAAGGCCGTAGAAGGGGTAAGCTAGCGTACAACAACCGCGAAAAAAAACACGTTTTCTTTCCTGACTTAGTTTGCATGATGGTAAGGTAATGGGTGATATCATAAGTGTTAAAACACGTGTAAACAAAAAAGTAGAGGGTTTGATTTCCGTGCACATCCAAGAATCCGCGAGCCGAGTCGCAGGTTGGACCATTGGAGGAAGGAAGGTCCATGCTTGGACTTGGACCCCCAGCTTACACAAAATTCATCATTCATGTCGGTCAGAGCAGTGCGCTGTTCAAACGTGTGTGTGTGTATACATACTGTCATTGATACACGCAACGAAATTCTTGGACTCGCTGTGGCATGACAGGCATTGACCCAATTATCTCGGCTCAGTAGACATGTATCCAATCTTTGAATCTGCACATTTATGAAATTGTGTCATGCCATGGTTTCCTCAGCCTCATCTATTTTTCTTTTCTTCCCTTTCCTTTTTCCCAGGCCACCTGTGACTGTGTCACACAGAACTGCGGCACAGAAGCGGAGAGCCACAGCAATATTATTATTATGGATGAGTCTTGTTAATCAGTAGGAGCAATTTCAAAATCGCTGCAGGTAAAATAAAACTTACAAATATTAAATTATTCTATATACAGAATGTTTGACATGGCAGTTTTGAATTGTAAGAGGTCTTGAGATTGTTAGACTGTCAACTTATACCAGGGACATGTATGTGAGAGGGATTGGGCACTAGCGGCCCCTCTTTGAAGGTCTGTCTTAGTCAGTGTTGTTTCTTCATTTAACATGTGGTTATATTTATTTTGCCATAAGGCACAAAAGGGTTAACACTGCACATGCTCATCTTACCAGAACTAGCAGCACCATAAGGCAGTATTGACACATATGTTTGGTAGTCTTCACCATCTTTCTTCTTTGTTGTTTAACCCGTGTGGTTTTAACATTACCTGATCTTTCTCCATTGATTTTAAAGCAATCTACGCACTCTTTACCAGCATCCACCATGGATCTCTCATGAAAATTAATGGATTTGGTACTGGTCACTATGTAATCTTTTCAAAATATCAATATTACCATTTCTGTTCACTTCCATGTTATAGGCGATCAACAACGTTGATACAATGCAACGAGTGACGTCATAACTTTGCATGCAATTATCTGAGACAGTCAATGCAGAACGTTTTATCCTCTTTTGATCTATATTTGCCTCCTCTTTAGGGTACTTAACCATATAACACATTAATAAAGTTTGAATTCCTCTGCCCCCTGTTGAAGGGACAACTTGTCCCGAAAAGCGTCGGGGAGGAATTCCAATATTGTATGTAATTGTGCTGTGGTCTATTCGTTGGATTGGGATTTATTGTGCCTTTTTAACTATTTTCTTCCTGACCCCCCTGCATCCTCTTAGGATCCAAAAACATGAAGGTACACACTACTTAGGCCCACTTGCCCGACGTGTTGTCCAGGTCTACCTTGCTGTTCTTAATATTCTTGGATAATATTGACTTTTCAGTGTTTATATTCATATCAGCATTACAAAAAAATGTAAGGTGTATCTTAAACATTATCTTGCAGGCTGAAGTAACCAGCCCAAATGACATGGAGGCAACACACAAAGAAGTGGACCCACCACCAGCACTTAGGGAAAACCTGGTATGTATCCATGAAAGTCATAATTTCGCAAAATTAGTAAACATTGTGATACATGTATCCTTGTTCTCAAATGTTCATATTCAGGGTATTTCTTTATTAGTAGCTTGTGATAAACTATACCCAACTCCGTCTGTTCATTTCCGTGGAACACACATTGTAACTGAGGCAGCTACAAATTTGAGATTATGCTTCTTAAAGTGATATACATGTAGTTTTGCTTTATTTCCAGAGAAACAAATATACATGTAGAGTTTTAAAAAAAAGCAAGGATGCTAGATAAACATGTTCTTATATCTGGCTGAAGCCCCATCCCACCACAGCAAGACATATTTCTACATACATGTGACTTTTGTCTCCCTTTGCAGGTTAGCATGGTGAAACAGACCTAACAAGTTAATATGTTGTGTATTGTAATTTTTAGAAGAAGGAATATCCTCCTTGGTGTTTATTGTAATTTTTTGAAGAAGGAATATCCTCTTTGGTGTAGTGTGTCGTAATTTTGTGAAGAAGGAATATTTTTCTTAGTGTTGTGTATTGTAGTTTTTTTTTTTTTTTGGAAAAAGGAATATCCTTATTGGCAAAAAGATGTGGTTAAAGCAGGACTTGTGGTCAGCTCTAACTACTGTCCATTTCTAAAAACCATCCATTCAAGCCTGTGTAATAAAGCTTGATATTATAGTGTGTAGGCAACTCCTCAAAAATTGATGGTACTTTTTTCAGGTGTCCACAGCTGTCAAATTCCTACAGAACCCAAGGGTGCAGGAGACCCCACTGGCCAAGAGAAAGGAGTTTCTTGAGAAAAAAGGTGAGTTCATACACCAAGGTTTTCAAGATTTGGACCTCTCCATTTTTAGCTTTGATGTACAGCATCTGAACTATGGAATAGAAGAAATCATGGACATATTTAATAATAGGGTATAAAGATGCACATACGCAAGAAGATATTAAAGAGGATTGAGAGCTTTAGGGGATTAAGAGCCATGGTGTCATGCTTCACTTTGTCCATACTGAAGCTCAATATAAAGTTAGATTTGATACATTGTTATATTTTCATTTGCTGCTTTGTTTGAAAATTTGACAGTACATACTATGAAGAACCCTGATTGGAAGATTTTTTTTTGGTGAATGTAAATTTAATATAGGTGTATTTGCTCTGTGTTTTCCACATTGGTTTGAGTATTTTGTCTTTTGAATTTTGTATTGGTATTAGACATTCATATCAGGATTTGATTATTCCAGAATACCAGATATTGGTATTGCATTTCAAATTCCATATGGGACCGTCCTTTGTTAATATGTTCCTGTTGTTGTTGATCTTCATGTACTGGACATTTATATGATGTGCTTTGTATTAACTTTAGGCTTGAGTTTAGAGGAGATAGAGCTAGCCATTCAAAGGTCTGGAGCAACAGAGGCTGTAAGAACAGCGCCCCCTATTGGGCAACAACATCAAAACATACCTGCCGGTGGTGGCATGATAGTTGCACAGCCAGGTCAGTTGTGCCCTCTGGGGTCCAGAGTTGTCACTGTTTCAGAAGAAAACGTAACTTTAGAGCTCGATAAAGTATTACTTACTGATGTAAAGACAGCTAAAGTATTTATTTTTGGGTTGGTATAATCATGAACTATAGATATGTGCAAAGATCAATCATTGTCCTTGCCTAGTTGTTAAATAAACACAGTGATAATGAAATGGTCGGGTTTTATGCTGTTTTCATCTATTTCTTTGTGAAACAAATGATAAAACTGTAGAAAAGCGTTTGTTTGATCCCTGACAATATTATCCCTGAAAGTTTGCCATATTTTTTTATATCTTGTTTAGTTTAGGAAATATAGGTTTGTAAAGTTAAAAATATCCGACTTTCTCATGGTTTCCTTTGACAACGTAGATCTTTCAACTTTGCAGAGCGATATTTCATAAACTAAGCAAGATATCCAAAAAATAGGCAAACTTTTTTGGATCTATTGTTAGGAACCAAACCAAACCCTTTTTACAGTTTTGCCATTTGCTTTGGAAGAGAAATAAACACAAACAGCTTTGAACTGGGCCATTTCATTATCTCTGTGTTTGTTTAACAATTAGGCCAAGACAAGTGTTGATCTTTGCACCAGTCTGTAGTTTATGACCATTCTAACCCAAAAACATATGCTACAGCTACCATTGCATCAGTAAATAGTACTGTAGAGGGCTGTGCATGTACAGTTGGTTTTCTTCAAAATTGGTCCCATGTATTTCAAGTCCTTAAGTCATGTTAACTTGAATCTTCCTTTCCAATTATATCTTTCATTCAAGTCAGAATTTTCTATCATTTGCATCAAAATTTTCTCCTTGACTGTTCTGCACTTATATGTAGGTTTAACTTTGGTGTCATCAAATTTTGCATAGTGGTACTTCTAGTGTTTCAATTATAGCTGATATCTTAAAATGATTGACCCCACTAAGTTGGCAGGAGATCACTGATGCATTTGTACATCAGTACAGTGTATGCAGTCACATAAATATTTGTTTACATGTATGCTGTGTGAATGTAAGCCATTTAGTGTGACATAGTGAGCTTGCAGTAAAACTTTGCGTGCCAAACTTGTAAGTCTCTGAAGTTACATTACTAAAATATGCCTTCTTCAATTTTAAGAGACAGTATCATCATGGAGTAGACTGAGGGACTATGTGGCTTCTCTCATCGTTGCTGGTGGGGTCAGCTATGCTATCTATCATTTTGCCAGGGTGAGTTAATTTTAAAATTAATTATACATACAGATCTGTTTAGCCTTATTTTTAGTACAGAACGTAGGGAAACACAGCTGTAAAACCAAACAAAAATGTCAGCATGCAGGTAACAACCCTTGAATCTCTGAAGAAGGATACAATATTTTATATGTAATATTTAATATCCAAGGGGACGTTCATTCATTGAAAAGCAGTTGCCCTAAAGGGGCAGATAATGACCAGAACCCAAGTGAACAATACATGACAATTCTGCACCAAACATGTCCCAGCAACCATGAGGTCGATAAGTGGGAAAATGGCCCCTTTTTGTCTTGCCAACATAACCTGTAAAGCACTCACTTTCCAGAAATCTGTCCATCAGTCGGTCAGTGCGCCCATGAACAAAAATCTTTGGGTTGGCATTATTTCACTAACTACACCAGATAGGGCTTTGATACTTGGGTAAATGATTTATAGTAATGGTCCCTACAGATTTGTACCATCACTGTCACACTTCACTGGTCACATCATGTTTGAATGAGCATTGCAGAAAAACTTCAGAGGCTGGGGAGACATTTATGCCCCCTGGGCATGGCTCTGGTCATATTAATTTGTGCCGGTAAATGTAAAGGAATGGGGCAAGTATGTTAGGCACACCTCAGCTGGCCTTTGAATGCTTTAGAATAAGACTTGTACAATCTTTAAAGCATGCTGAAGGCATCATAATGTTAATCAGTAATTAGGTTACTGGTAGCATAGGTTACATGTATGTAGATGAAGTAGACATTGATATTAAACAATTAATTCTGTTGATACTCTGTATGTATAGAAAAGGCTCAGTTTAGTGTTTATAGTTTTGCAATTTGAAGGCACAGTGAAATGAAACAATTGTTAAATAAAGACTGTATCATATTCTTGTTATTCATCACCAGACCCCTTCTTCTATGGGACCACTTTCAGTTTCTGTCTCAAAGAAAAAACTATAATAGTCTTCATTTAACCAGCATGGATGTTAGTCACTTGTAGATATATTTAACAGACTGTCCACAGCTTTTTCTTTTCGTCGCTGGTGAGATAAGCATGATCAGTGGACATAAAAACCAGGAAATTGACAATTGTAAAGCCTTGGCCATCAACAAGCTTAGGTCTTGTAAAGCTAACTGTATAGTTGGTATATTATGCAGTGTAATTATATAGTTGGTATATTATGCAGTGTAAATATATAGTTGGTATATTATGCAGTGTAATTATATAGTTGGTATATTATACAGTGTAATTATAACAATGTAGTTGGGATATTATACAGTGTAGCTGAATTGATCCTGAGAAGCTCAAATCATACATGTACCAAAGGCTCAGATGTAAATTGTTCTATGTTGTAATCTCATTCAGGGGCAGAATTTCGGTGAGAAATCGAGAATCCATTCTCATAAAGATTGTCCTAAACTTGTCTTGCTTTAAAAAGAAAACTACTTGACAAAAATCCAAATAGATTCTTGCAAAATTTTGCGAAATTCTGGCCCTGTCACTACTTAATTTTCATGTTGATAGAGATTATTTCTACTTAGGATTGTAGAGAAGACCAATTACAGTGACATGCTCCTGATCAATAGATTGCTAGGTGTGGGTTGGTGCAATGCACCTAGTTTGTGCCAAGCAAACCTATTGACCTAATAGCTTTCCGTGGCGCAGGTTGGGTGCATTATTTTTAACAAAGGAAGGGCCAACATGTAAGTGATGGTAAAATTAAGAATATTTAACATTATTTCATAATTTCTACTGTGAAAAAATTGAGGCATGTGGGCTTTAAAGCAGATGGGTACTTAAAAGGGGTAATTTTTCATGAAGATGGTGATACAATGCTTTCTTCTACTGTTGTGGTATACAGAGGTATCTATGGCGATATTTTCCCGCAAGCCAGTCTGACAAGAAGCTTGACTCTATAGATGTAAGTGTCAAACAGTTGGAGACCAGTGTAGCACAGACCTTGACCCAAATCCAGGAAACACTTGGCTCCATACAGACATTACTGACAGAACAGCAGGACAAAGTGCAGAAAATATCTCGAGAAACTTCAAACTTACAGGTCAGTAGCACATATTTCCATGCAGTTGATGGTAAAGTAAACCTGATTGGCTGTTTTATATGTATATTGGTGTATGTACACAGTACATGTTATAGTGGCTTTGAATGGTTCAAGATGATAAGTTTGGTGTTTTGAACTTCCTACCACTGGAAATATTATTGTGTAAAATGTGAAACCAAGCAATCATAGTTTACCCTTAAACGGTCAGACCGGTCGTTAACGACCGGTAATCACGTGATTTTATGCTTGGCTCACACTAGCTCAGCCTTACTTGTGTAAACAACCCATAAATCATCACCAAACTGTGCACAGACAGTTGTTGTGTTTCCCCCAAGAAGCACATCGATCTATTTATGTATACCAATCCCTCTAGCGTCCCTGTTTGTCGTTAAGGGGGTTCCCCGGTGATTCCCTTGAGGTGCGTGACGTCACAAAGGGGGCAGCATCCAGCTCCAGTTCAGCTGCAGGTGTCAGTCAATTATATAAAAGTGCCGAGGCTATTAACCTTAGTCAGGAGTGGGCAGGGAGAGATTATGTAGAGGAGGGGGACAGTGAAGTCGATGTTGGGTGTGAGGATGTAAGTATTTTGTTTATAATGAGGCTGGAGCCCACAGAATTCAAGTGTATCAACGGACCATGTGGTTCCGTGGTGGGTCCCATACCCAGTCATTCAGGCTCGTTGCACTTGCAGCTGATCACTCACTCAATCAATGAGTCATGCAATGCCCTTGCTCTTCCCAAGTATGCCCTTATATGTTTCCCTGTCAAACATGTGTTTATCAATAAACTTTATGAACAAGACCTTTTGCCTTGGCCCAGTCATGGAACCTTGCATTCAAACCTAAACTGTTTCTCTGATTGCAGTCAATTTACCCCGGGGGGGGGGGGGGGGGAGGAGGGAGCATGGTTGCAGATACATGATAAATACTGTTGTCAGTCTCAAAGACTGTGATAGGCAGCCAATAGGGAGGGCCTACTTTCCTTTTTGCACTGGAATTGACGACTCTGTTATTGCATGCACACTGTATACAGGCATGGTGTCATCCAGATTTGCAAACTACATATCAGTATGAGGCCTGCACATATGATTATGGATTGAACCACGCTTTGTTTCCAGGGCAACATATTAAAATGGGGGGAAACCACAAATTTTCCATAAAAATACTGCAGTGTTGTTTTATTTCAGTCATTTTTGTACATAATATTTAACCTGGAACATAATCTATGAATAGTTATGCTGACTAATTTTGTTATGCAAAGTAACTGCCTGTTACCGGTTCTGCAGACTTATGTGAAAAAGCTGTTTTTCCGGTTTTTAGCCAAGTGCAAGCAATATTTTCACAGTTGCTATGGAAACAGGTCATGTGATCTATGTTTTATTTTCAAAGTTTACTGAAAGTTTATTTCTCTAGTTATCCAAATACCATGCATATGTGGAGAAAAAGGGTGCTTCACATAAAATGAGGAGATACTTTGTTCTCTTATTTAGCAGATTTCAGATGATTTTTTGCCATTCACTAGTGATTAAAGTGGTTGCCATGGCAACCAGTCACGTGACTATTAGCAATTTATTGCACATAATGAAACTTGGCATTCCGGGTATCACAATGATACATACTTTTGGTATGCTAGAAAGAAAACTGTTCCTGTTGCACTGTGTTCAATGAAAATTGTTACTTTTATTTTCACTGGTACAAAAATTACCCGACCCTTTAAGGGTTAAGTGCCATGTCAACTGGTACAGCAAATGACCAGCTGTTTGGCTCAGTCAGCTTTATATTTATGGAAAATGGTTTTCACTCTTCACCATTATAGTCTTGTGTGTTATACAAAGTGTTACATAAGTCCAGCCGGTGCCATATGAATTCTTGCCCTCTCTCTACGATTTCGGACTTTGCAAAAATGTCTTTTTGTATTTTTGCTTGCAGCCTACTGGCTTTGGCAGGTCGGATGATCCATCCTTTGTTACCGATATTAAAGCAGAGATAACATCTCTCAAAGGTCTTCTGCTCAGCAGGTAAATGTCATATCTTATCTGTTTTAACCATAGTATACGTTTCTTTCACAAATCTGTGATCAAGGTCATGATGGTATTCAATCTATGCTTTTGAAAGCGAACATTCCTCAGATCACAGACTTTGATGGACTCCCTTTCCATCTGCTGGCTTATTGGAATTTAGAGGAGGCAACTTGCATTATTTAATTACAATATGCTTAGCACATATGAGACTCTCTGTTTCACCATTTCAAATTGTTTTTCTTTCCATTTGATTAATCATAAATTTAAAGCTTGTATTGTTGATATTTGAGCATGATCCATCAGTTGAACTTTTTCGTGGACCCAAGCCATATGTTTTACATGCAAGTATTTATGGATTGTAAATTTTGTTCATTTATGCTTAATCTTAAATTGGTCAGGCGACAGTTTCCACCAGCACCAGTGACCACGCCAGTAGTTCCTGCATGGCAGCTAGCTGGCAAGCCCAGCAGTACAGAAAATGAAGATGGCGACTCGAGTAAACCAGTGGCCATATCAGAGGGAACAGAGAAGCTAGCAGTAGACACAAGCAGTGACCAGTCAGTGGGGGAGAGCGCAAGAGGTGTGGGAGCAGATATGTCCAACTCTGTGGTCATGGCTGAAGATAGTCATGCGGTTTCAGAAGATGCTGATGCAGCAAAAAATGAGAATGGAGAAGAGGAGGCACTCGCTGGGCAGGCACAGGTGAGGGACGTAACAAAAGTTGTCTGTGGGGATCTGTATTCTTCACACTGTCATTTGCATGACTTTGGTCTTCAGTCTGAAGTTAAACTCCAAAAAGGGGGTTTTTGACCTAATGTTGTCAACCATCTGGATTAGAAAAACAGACCCCCCCCCCAAAAATAGAAAAAAACAACAAAAACTAGTGTCATATACATGTCTTTTGAAGCACTGTTCGTCCTGCTATCCTTCCTGGGAAGATATTCTCCAGTAACCCTGATTTTAAATATGGTGATTGAGACAGACTTGAACAAGCCTCTGTGAAAATATATGATATATTCTGGAATGACTTTATTTTTAAATTCAGCAATTGGTATGCATTCAGGAGTAAACCACTCTAAATGTGATAATTAAGATATTTTTTAGAACAACCGTTCTAAATGTAGTGCATCAGAAAGTCAGTTTAACAGGCACCGGTTTAGTGCACTTTCAATTTGACAAATTTCTATCATGTCCCCCAAAGTTAAAAAATTGTTTATGTTAAAAGATGGGTCAACCATACTATTAATATACATGATAGTCAAAATGTTCTTATCTGAACTTGTACTATACAGATTTAGTAATTATGTTTGGTCAATGCAATGGGATTCAAAATTTGAAAAACAAGCATGCGTCATTTTGATTACGAGTAATGGTCCGTCATGATCAGGGCTCGACAATTCGCTTGTCCGAAAGCCCGGGGCTTGTCAGAATTGGGCTCTGGCTAGTGGAAATAAAAGAGTGCTATCCCTGCGGGCTAGTCAGAATTTTTGACTAAAATCCGTCAAAAAATAGTAATATTTTGCATGGCAAATTCATCTGCAAATTAACATCAAATGCTATTTACTGGTGGGTTCAAACAGTGTTGGAAAAAATAGGTGCCGTGAGATGACTTCCCGGGCAAAAACAGCACACAACTGCCAGTAACACGAAATTGACAGCATGGACACTGGAGTGGATCTGCAGTGAACTGACGCAGTCTCACGGACTGATTTGGGACACATTCGGCAATTCCCGCTATCCCATACCTTTGCGTATTTGCCTGTGACTCCAAATAATTGCTGCAATAAACACCGGAATCTTTATTTTCGTATGCTGCAATATAAACAAAGCTTCCCGTTTGTGTGTTCCCTTCGTAAATTCACACGTGCACTGGGCGGAAGCCATGATGAAAACACCGTAACACGAGCCGTGATTGGCTCATTTTTGCATGTGACTCAATTGACCAATCGGGTGATGTGTTGTGCGTCAGACCACATGGCCAAAGCAACTGTTTGCGTACAGTTGCAGGAAAGATGTTAATGGTGCGCACACTCGATTTCTGGTTTGAAATATTAACAGGGTTCGCACAGGTCCTTGAAGTGCTTGAAACTACTTTAATTTGCTACATTCATTTTCAAGGCCTTGAAAACCTTGAAAATCCAGAATTTTGGACAAAGGTCCTGAAAAAGTCCTTGAATTTCATTTTTAAGCATCACCCAATGAGGCAAGTTGCCAAAGAATAAGAATTTTTTTCACAAAATTTAGCATTTATGAACTTGAATCACATTAAGATGAACACATTCTGCTGTCATTTTCCTTTGAAGTGGCTGGCAAATTTTATTTGTCAAAATGTAACACTGCAAATTACAAAGTATCTTTTTGCTTTTAACCCCCTTTTAACCCATGTAGGTTTGACAGTTTTTTATCAAATCAGGCGTAACCAATTATGGGAGCCTTATTTACATGTACAGCCTACTTTCAGGGACAAATACACTATATCAAACATACAGGTAACAAATTACATCACCTTCCTAGAAAAGAAACTGGGGCATTCTTGTGGAAAATGTGCATGGGGATATGAACATCTTCAGGTATAATTTTTCGCATATGTAGTGGCAGTAATTTTATAGCCTAGATAGAGTCAATTTCAGGAATACAACCCATACTGGCTGTAGGCCTACATAAGTCACAGTAAACTCATAAAATAATCCATATTGAATTTATCTTTAAAAAGGACTTTCGGTAATATGATCCACATATAGGCTTCTTTAAGTTTGTGGAAAGTCTACTGCCTATTTCAGAAATTGAGTCTGATTCATACATGGTTGGAATAAATAATAAATGTGGAATAAGATGCATTGGTCTTATTAGTAGAGGGTTGAAAAGTTATGATTTAAACAATTTGTCTGTGGTGTTCTATTGCTGGATCTAATCCTTGAAAACTTTATTTAAGTGCTTGAAAAAGTCCTTGAATTTACTTTTCATGAACCTGTATGAACCCTGTATTAAAATTTTTGTTTGAATTTGATTTAAGAACACGGTTTATTGCGAGGAACTTGCCAATACTGTATACGCAAATTTACTACAATGTAATGATAGCATTCATGGTAGGTACGCAAACGATATGCATCCCATCAGTGCATCACGGCATTAGAAGCAGAGAGAAAGGAACCTGAGCTTGAAGCCAATGCAACTTTTTAACCGTTATTCAAGTTTACCCGGTATAACGATTCCTGTAGTCCCAGAAATAATCATATATTTTTCATCGTTAGCCACCCCATGCAAATAGCTTACTTTCAATTTGAATTTTTGATATTTTGCCAGTTTCACTGTCAAACAGTTGCAGCTAGAATCGTAAAATTTGAATTTTTTTGCGATTTTGCAAGCGACAATAAGCGGCAGATACATTTTAGGGTAAATAATTTGTCTAGGCCTTAGCATTGTTAGAAAAAAACAATGTTTATAGAAGTTTTATGAGGACAAGTGGATTTTGCCTATGGGCAAGTGGATTTTGAAATCTACTTGCCCTGCGGACAAGTTATTTTTAAAAAAAATTGTCGAGCCCTGAATTATGGATGAACGACCATAAATGTTTGCCGCAGGCATAAATTGTGCACCAAGTGCACCAACAATGGGAGGCTGTACATGTAATGCACTTTTGCTTGAAAACCCCAAATACAAGGACTGGGTTTTGGCTGTAAAACAGGACAAATACAGTGCAAGATGCAAGGTGTGTGCAAGTAATGTGCACTTGAAAAATATGGGGGAAGCAGCGCTTGCTAGTATCAAATAAAAAGTTGTTGTTTTTTTGTTCAATATATAAATTGTATACATTGGTCCCCCTCTTGCAAGCCATCCCAAAGAGATGCCACTCACTCTACAAAGGCCACTTTGCTGTGCAGCAAGTATGGCATTTTCATTATATTTTACCCCTGAAGAGAGACCACCTCTTGTAATAAGGAAACATTTGGGGTGGCACAAGAGGGGAACCACTGTATGCATTTATATACGTGTGTATATATATATACATATGTATATATATATATATATACCCATAAAACCACGGATGATTGAGTTTGGAATTTTGGAAAAAATGGTTTGGAAAGTACTTGAAAAAGTATGGAATTTTGGCTTTGCTATGCTGTATGAACCTTGGTTGTATATTTGGAATAAGTCAGTGAATAAGTATCTTTTTATCATATCTACTAGTACTGTTAATAACACCATGGGTTTTCTGTTAGTATGCACATATGGCAGCTGACTGTCACTATTGCCTAGAACATGCTGACAGATTTTAGTGAGAAATTAATATGCATGTCTGATATGTAGAGTAATGTGTTTGACAGCGAACAGAGGTGATGCAAAACATTTAAGACAAACCTTATATGATTTAAACGCTTTTCTCAATAAGTGCTGGTCTGGTGCAGAACTCTCAGTTTTACATAAAACAATTGTATACAAGCAAAGGTTGATTTTGGTGCAGTTCAAATTTACGGCCAGTACAGGCGTATCTGAAAATTTTGCAATCACAGGGTGGTCAAATTGTTGATTTCTGGGCCCAATATCCAGTAAGGGGTCTGTGAATGCCAGTAACATGCATATTTTCCCCATGCCATAGAGTGATGGCTATGCTACTAACGGTAGACCATGGCGGGGTAGACCAACAAGAAAAAAAAACATAAATAAAAATAACAAATTTGAAACATGAAAAATGCAATAAAATGAATCATTTATATAGGTGAAATACTACAGAAGTGTACCTTTGGCCCACCATTCCACGCTCAGTAGACCAGGGGCCGAGAATACACAATTGAAGCCTGCGTGTTTTATTACCCCCCCCCCCCCCCCCCCCGCTGTGGCGGTAACAAAGCTCAGGCGTTTGAAGTGCAGCTAGTGCTCAGTCCTTCAGATATTAGGTCCATGGTGGTATGTACATGTTAAAGTTTTGGTTTTTAATGTACCAAAAATGCAGTTTTTTTTAATCCATGTGTTATCTTTTTTATTCTTGTAGGAAACTGAGCAACACAGTGAAAAGACAGACTATCAGGAAGTCCCGGAATCAGAGAGCAAAAAGGGCAAAATCAAATTTCAGGTTGCCAAAGACCACACTTTGGCTGTCAACATTGACCCAACTGCAGTTTCAAGTCAAGCAGCCACAGTGGAATAAAAGGACGGTAATTGGGAATATGAGTTAATTTCAGTTGTCGTCTTTTACATAACCAGTCATAAAAACAACAAAACTTTTACAACTTTAAATTGACTGGTATTTCAAACAAAACACAGTCTGAAGTCCATCAGGACCAGGTGTCACAATGGATTGATTAACCCTACTGCATAGCAGGGTACATGTAACAGGGTTTTATGCTAAGCATACCGTTATATTTTGACAAATTTATGCCTTGTGTGACTCATTTTCTGGTAAAAGTATTCGTTTGTTATATTACTGTGTGATACATGTTGATTCTTGAGGGCTGTAGGAGATGAAATATCATTTTGATTCCCGGCATTCTGTACTATTGCATCCTATAGCTACATGTACTTTCCATACCATGCTCTCTAGGAATTGGATGCAAGGTTTTGACAAAATTTTAGACAAGTGAGGTAAGGTTGCAAGGCCATAGTTAACTGTCAGTGCCAATAACTTCTAAAGTCAATCTACTAAAGTCAAGCTTGTCTGAATTATCATTAAGATCTCAGATTCATATTCCTCTTAAAAAGACCTTTCATTCAAGTACCAGCTTGCCTATAGTTCCAGAGAAAAGCTGTTGACTCAGTCCAGAATTTGGCACTAAAAGAGTTAACCTAGCATCAACTAGCAAAGTTACCCCTGGCTTCACAGAGGACATGGTTAACAGTTGCTCTTGTTTAGATGGCCTTACCAGGTGTCAGGAAATGTGAGAAAAGCTTGGTATGTGTACAATTTAAGGGTTATTAAAACTAGGACAAATGTAAAGTTAAAATTTCAAACAAATTTGTTGCAAGTTGTTATATTTTTGTTGTGTTTTTCATTTTTGATTTTTTTGCATTTAAGTAAAAGCCCCAATTTTTTCAATTATTTTAAAAAATGTGGGAATGTTGAATTTTCATTTCCCTAGCAAAAAAAAAAAGCGATTTTTGCTTAAAAGTGTATACAGTTCAATACAAAGGCTGTGTTTAACAGAAAATAATTCAAGACTGTCTTTTGTTTGGTGTAAATTTGCCAATTTTAGGACCATGTAAATATGTGGACTGTAGACAAATGCAAAAATATTGTGCACGTGAATATAAAAGCAATTTACAGTACTTCCTGTTCAGTTTCTCCAGTGTGGGTGAAATCAATTTGAAGAGGTAGGGAGGATTTAGAACACAGGGAAATTTATTAAAATTTCCATATTTGGTATTGATACTTAACTATCCACCACATTTGGTACATGATGTCATCAGATTAAATCCACTTCAAAACTTGATCCGGTTGGAAATTGTTTCTCTCTATATGTTTTTCTGGACTGTAGCCCAACAACGACCTCTATCAGTTGACTTCCTTGCCTCATACTTGGTCTCTGCTATTGACAAATCATGTCAGTTTTTCACAAGGGACTAAATTCAGAATTGGAATGATCTGGTCGAGGGTTAGCTCAGTGATTTTTGTGTAGTCATTAGTGGATAGGTAAGCTAACAAATATAAAAAATTATAATGAATCTCCCAGATTTATGTCATAATACATTACCTAGCCACTATATTGGATCAATTTACCAACCAAGTGGAGGAGGGAGATCATTCAGATTTGAGAACAAAGGAACTGTTTCTCAATTTGCCAACCAAGTGGAGGAGGGAGATCATTCAGATCCGAGAACAAAGGAACTGTTTCTCATGGTGCTCTGCTCAAAAGAACAGATCCCCTAAATGGACAAATGCTGGGAGAGGTCACAATTGCCAATTATCTGTGTGTTCACCTGAATACACAATCCAATACACAGAATTCTTCAGGGCGAGAGATGTGTATTCTCATTGGATTGATTTTAAAGTTATTAAGCTGTAAATTACAATGAAAAGTAATGGAAATACACAACTCCAGCCCTCAATGACTGAAATGCCCTCTACTGGAGAGTAGTTGAAGCTTGTGTTCTTGCTCTCCCCAATTGATGTATTGAAGATTAAATTTTGGAGTAGATGCAATCTTAGTAAATTATATACCAAATACAGTGGACGAATAATATATGATGACATAAATTAATATATCTCATTTGTTTAACATGAACTGTTTCTTCTGCTATATATTCAGCATTACTGGGCATGTCAGTAATGCTGAATATAATATAGCAGATCAGCAATCTGTGGAATTGAGAAGAAAGAGTAGTATCTTTGGCCAGGAATGGAAGTTGAGTAAAAGGCTTTTGAAGGTGTAACTGACAGATAACACAGCATATGAGAAAGATATTTTTGGCCTGAAGAGACCTGAACTGAAACTAACAGGAAGTGGTGCTATGGAGGAGGAATGGGGGAAGAAATTGTAATTACTTGTGTCCCAATCATTGATGGTGTAGGATGGGGGAGGAATGGGGGGAGAAATTGTAATTACTTGTGTCCATATCATTGGTGATGTAGGATACTGAATCTACCAGTTATCTAGAATGTTTGTAATTGTTATTTGGGGAAGGGATATACATGTATGATTATCATTTGATGCCTTTGGTTTATTTTTGATTTCTCATTCTTTGTTATTCACAGTGCAATTCAGTACTTTCCCCCACAGGTGGACCACTGTACCCAGTGATTTTCTCACCTCCAATGCCTAGAGACAGCCCCCTTGCTGGGGTAAGACTACTTGATAGTATAGTTTTAGCATAGGCACTTGCCACAAAGCAAGGTTTACATGGAAAATAACATGAATATCTCAGCTGGACAAGTTTAAGTATGGAAGGAAAATGGCCTCTAAACTAGTATTAATGAAACCTTTCATAAAATGTTAAACTTATAACAATAGGTAAAGACTACTTTAAGGCATTAAAGCTTGCCTAATCAGTGAAGTGTCTGCCATAACTGAAACAATGGTGTTTTGCCCTGTAAGCACCATATTTGTATGAATGGTTATATCCCACAGAACCATATGCTGTGGCATCACGAGCACATGCTGCCAAAACGTACTCAGTTTAAAGGTTTCACTAAGGGATAGTTCAATATTTTAATCATTTTTGAATTAGTACCTTCAGTACGCGGGGTGGGGGTGGGTGGGTGGTAAATGGACTTGTACACTTCTACAGATAGTGGAAAATGATGGTCATTTGTAACCCAGATTTTGTGGTATTTTGGCATTATTTCTTGGAAGATTATCATTTTTAAGTAATAAGTTTGGGGAAGGATGGGGGTCATGAAATTTAGTGCCCTAAGTACTACATGTACTTATTGAAAAATGATGATAATGTTGAACCATCCTTAACTACTCTGGTGACTAACTCAACAGGTGTGCAAAACCAATTGACACCTAGCTATGCATGTGTGGTGGTCAGTACACAGATACTGTATAAGTGTCTCATTAATTTTGCCTGTAAGAAGTTTCTAACATCTTCAAATTAAAAATGCCTGGTACATTACAGATGTTGACAGTCATACTAATCAAAAAGTTTTACAATTTATGTGTATGTTGCTATAATAGACCTCAAGTTTACTTTGAAGAGTGGTACTTTCAACATGCATTACCCTATGCCCACAAGTGTCCACCCCTGCGATGCCCACTCCAGTCAGCTTGAGGTAAAAAAAATTCTATGCTTTGCTGGTTCTGTGAAAGAAGTCAGTTAAAACATTTGGACATACAGTAGTCCCTCCTTTGAAAGACCACTCCTTTGGGAGACCACCTCCTTTGAGAGACCACAGTTGGCTGGTCTTTCTGTAGTACTTTCCATGTTATTTATACCTCCTTTGAGGGACCACCTGCTTTATGTGACCACCTTTTGGGTGGCACTAGAGGCGGTCTCTCAAAGGAGGGACTACTGTATTTGTTTAACCCTCAGAGTTGAGCAGCTGATTTGAGGCACTTCAGTTTAAAGTGTATCTGAACAGCTGAGTGGGGGTAGGTGGGGGTGGTATCCCAGGAGATGGGGTTGATATGTTGTGTGTGTGGAGTATACATACAGGGAAGAGGATGAGGATGTGGAGGTGCCCAAGGCATGTTAACACTTTCTCCTGCCTGTGTCCTTTCTAAAACATGTTGCAGTGATAGGTGGATTCACAATGACTGTAAATTCTAAATTGATTGTAAATGTGGTTTACTGTGGTTAAAGCTTGAATGTACATGTCCACCAATGATCAATGTCTTCGAAACATGTAATTATATTCTGTCCTAATAAAAATTATACTCTCCTACACTGACAAAGGGTCTTGAATTGCTGAAGTATATTTTTATGAATAGGAGTGTTACTGCAGGATGTATACATGGGTGGCTTGTGTACCTTTTTTTTTCATCAAGTGAAGTATTGAGATTTGAACAAACAACAAATTCATATCTTTTTGAATGTACATGTACAGAATTTCCTATGGATATGCTTATGTAATGTATTGAAAAAAATATTTGATTTAATATAAAATAAAACTACAGTATATATATGGAATGATGTTGTACTTGTTTTTCTCCTAGGAGCATAGATTTAATGCAGTGGGGGCCAGCGCTGTCCCAAGTATGCATATGTGGCTGAAAGAATAAAATACACGATGTAACCAAATGGCTTGCTAAAGAACCTTTCATGTCATCATGGTAATGGATGACAGGCTGACAGACTTATGTTCTTTTTGAAAATATTCCTCTTTAACACTACATATATATTACTACTGTTTTTTTATGGCCCCTAGAAGGCTAACATATACTGGCATGATAGGAAGTCCGACCAACAAAAAGTGAAATAAAACAGTCGTACATATAAAATGCATGAAATGCAAAAATGCTGAAAATTAATACAGGTGAAAACTAGAAAAGAAAATTTGCTACAAAGCAAATGTGTGCCTTCAAAACTTGTAAATGTTGCTGGATGAAAATTTTAAAGGTCCAAATGACCTTGACCTTTGACTGCTAGAGGTTACATGTAAATTGAAAATGTGCAGTGTTGCAATGCCTACAATTTGAGCCTGACATGACTGAAATTCAATAAAAATTCCAAAGGTCCAAATGATCCCGACCTTTGCCCTATAGAGGTCACATGTAAGTTACAAAAAAATGTAGAGCTTTAAAATATCTACAATTTAAGCCCAATCTGAGCCAAATCAGATGAAAACTGACCAAGTTATAGCAAGATGAAAATTTCAAAGGGCCAAATAACCTTGATCTTTGACTTAAGAGGTCACATTTAAATTACAAAAAATGTACAGTGTTGCTATACCTATAAGTAGAGTCCAACATTATTAAATTGGATAAAAAAATGATCAAGTTATGGCTAGATGAAACTTTCAAAGGTCCAAATGACCTTCACCTTTGACCTTTAGTTTAGAGATCACATGTTAATCACAAAAATATGCAATGTTATGCAATACCTACAAGTTGAGTCTAACATGTTTAAAATTGGATGAAAATTGCCCATGTTATGTCTGGATTAAACTTTCAAAGGTCCAAATGACCATCTTTGACCTTCAGAGGTCACATTAAATTACAAAAATATACAGGGTGAGAATACAATTTAAGCCTAATATGAACCAAATCAGATGAAGATTGACCAAGTCATGGCTAGATGAAACTTTTAAAGGTCCAGATGACCTTTACAGGTTACACAAAAATTACAAAAATATTCAGTGTTGCAATACCTACAATTTGGGTCCAACATGGTCAAATTTGGATGAAAATCGACAAGAGTTGTGGCTGGATGAAAATTTCAAAGGTCTGAATGACCTTGACTTTTAAAGGTCACACGTAAATTTAAAAAAATGTGCATTGTTACAAACCTATAAATTGAAGTTGGAATGGTTACCTGCATGTATGCTAGTTTTGCAGATATTCAAGATTTGCAATTTCAAGTGCCCCTAATTTGTATAATTTTCAACATATTTTGTCCCCTTTATTAAAAGGCATAAATTTATGTGTAGACCTATAATCATACCAAGTTAGAAGTTTATAAGTGTAATAGTGTTCGAGAAAAATGGTGAACAAAATTTGGTAGTATTAAAGAGGAACAAAGGAAAGAAAGAAAGAACGCATAATTGCATTCACAGTTTTATATGACATAATGTTTGTCATATGAAGGGTGTAGTGGAAATAGAATGCGATCATTGTACACATTGATCAACCAGTTTTATGTTATAATAACCTGAAGGTTATAGCTTTCACAAACTCACAAAGTGAGCACATGTACCTGGTCGCCCCATGGAGGTCACTTGTGGAGTTGCTTGTGATCAAGGAGTTGAGAAGAAACTTCAGGAGTTCAAAAGTAAGGTTTAAAATGGCTAAAGTATAGACATGCAAATTAAGATTTATTTTTCCAGTTTCGGGAACTTCAGGATTCCTAATTTGCATAATTCAGACATATATATCCATCTTGAATCCAATTTGCATCTGCTTTATAAATCTAACAGAACTCCAGTTAAAGTCCTTGACACGTCATTTAAAATAAAAACAACTCCACCATCAACCCCAAAATGATTCTGTACGTTTTGCCCTGCTCTATGTCCAAGATAGTAGATACATGTAATATTGATCTTGAGCAAATGATCGGATGGACAGGCATTTACATGTTTGCCTTTTAAGCCATGCTGACCAAAGGTCGCACAGCTTATGTGACTGCTCATGCCTGTCTGTAAACTTTTGCTAGTTAGTGTGGCACCGTCCACAGTTTTCAAGTTAGCCTAATATAACTTTCAGGACTTATAGGGTGTATGAAAATCTAGACCAATTTTGATATTGGTGGTGCCACCTACAGTATTGTGTAATGTAGGGGTCAAAATGTAAAAATCTTGTGAACACTCTAGCATCTTTAATTTTTGGCAGATCTTCACCAAATTTGGTAAGATTGTGGTGGAAGTCAAAGTCTAAATTGCTAATGATACAAGTGGTGCCAACTATAATTTGATGGAAATTATAAACCAAAATGTTTTTTAAGATGTGAAACTCCATATTCAGAAAAGTAATTGGATAAGACTTGCAAAATTAAAAAGGATATATAGACCATTGTTAAAGGTAAAATTTTGTATAGTATCAGTGACCTTGATCAATTTTTGTGAGGTCACCATGCCTGTAAAGTTGAAAAGGTGATTTTGTAATTGCAGGGTGTAGCTTGGACATCAATGACTAAGTAAATTGAGCCTTTAGATCAAAATTGCACTTGACTACATAATACATAAAATTGTACTTGGTGACCTACTTTTTTGTTCACTGTGACCCAGTATTTATGAAGTTTGGTGTTTCTCCAAGTTTACTGTTTTTTGTCAATAACTTAAAAAGTTATTACCCAATTTGAACAAACAGACTATATATGGAAAGCTGAATGTGGGGCACATATTTTGAATGTGACTTTTTTTTAAACACTGGGTTGAAGGTAGGGGTCATGTGACCAATTTGAAAAAAGGAGTAATATCCTGAATGCTGTGCACCTCACAAATTTTGAGATAGGCTCATATAACGTTTAGGAGTTGTAAAGGGTATAAAAATCTTGCTTGATATCAATGTTGGTGTCACCACCTATAGTATTATGTAATATGTAGGTCAAAATGTCAAAATCTTGTGACCACAATACCATCTACAGTTTTAAAGTTAGCCCAATATATTTCAAGTTTGGTGACACCACCTACAATGTTATGCAATATAGGGGTCAAAATATTAAAATCTTGTGAACATTCTCGCATTTTTAATTTTTGGCAGATTTTCACCAAATTCAGTGGTATTGTGCTGTCAGCTCAGCACCAAGCCTATGGGCCTCTTGTATTACATAATCTGGGTGACCTTGATCTTCTGTCCCAATGTCACCGAGGACATGACATGAAGGACTCACTGATTGTTGTCTTGGCACATACAACAATATCCATCACAGGAATTGCACAAATAAGCTATGATTACATGAAGAGCAAAGTGCCATCTGGTGGACATTTTATACACTAAATTTACACAAGCATTATATGATCAGAATCCACTTGGGGACTTGCAACTTTGAAATGAAGATGCAGGTGCAATATAGCCAAGGATCCAGCAGAGTATTAGGCCCATGGACCTCTTTTATTTTGTACTGAGTCAACAGCTTCCCTTGGCACAGTCAAAGCATGCTGAGGACAGCTGTTGACCCGGAATATTATATTTGAGGTAATAACAGGCATGCTGATATTTGAATCAAATGTATTTTTACAAGGATGACAATAGCACTATCAGAATAACAAACAGTTTGTTTTAAGAAGTTCAACTTAAGCTGCAGGTGGCACTGAAAGGATGCATATAAGTTTGTTATGACGTCACATTTACAGCACTTTGTTTTATTGCAGTTACATGCATGTAACATATCACTACAATGATGTAGATCAACACTTGCTCTGCAAATGTGAAAATACGCCATTGAGCACTCCAGTTATGCAACTTAAATGAAAGTTTTTGCAATTATGTCTTTCTATGCTATGCACAAACATGGAGACTGACAGTCCTCTACTCAGATGACCTGGGCTGCTTCACTCAAAAATACTAAGAGTGTTTTCAGTTTAGCTGGCTGACTGGTCACCTGAGTTTATCATATGTTTGTCCGTCTATCCGTCAACAATTTCACATTTTGGACAAAGCATACGTTCCCATTACACATGTATATTTGTAATGCGTATATATTCCTATTAATCACAATGTAAATCAATGGGGATTGCAACAGCAATTCACATTTGAAACTTCTTTTCTAAGGCTTTCAGTTAGACTCAATTCAAATTTTGTTGGGACTGTACTGCTTGTGAACCTCTAGTGAGGTTGTTCAAGTGGTGACATTTCGGTGATTTTTATATTTAAGATTCTTTTTTTTTTTTTTAAATTTAAAATCTTCCCAAGCACGTGACCGATTGCTTTAAAAAAGCACGGGATCCTTTATGGGAACCACTTGACTTATATTTGTTTCACAGGTGGCACCGCAAATTTTTTGTGCTTAGATTCTGCCACACAAACCTTGAAGAAGCAGTTGAAAGCTATAATGCTGTTTGTTTAGGTTTGACGTGCAGTGAAACCTATCTGTACAGGTTAAGTTTCAGTCAAACTTCAGCCATTTGTGACGACATGGAATGTGACAAAAGAAAATACAAAACAACACTGTCTGACTGTTTTCATGAAAGGCCACAACGATTAATTTCCGAATCCACCGAATTCAATTACAAAAATTTTGATAATAAGCACGTATCCCAAATACTGAATGAACCTATGCATATGTATTTACTTTTGGGGGGAGAGGTTAGGTGGGGGTAGAGAGGGCATACACATGAATGCACAGGGAAGGGCAAGGCAAGAAAACACACCCGGGCCCGATCACGTCTTAGGAATCGTGCTCTGGGGAGTTTTCATCCTGACAATGTAACTTTATGTCATAATCAATAAACGGTGGGCAGGGGCATCGCAGAGTCTGAATTTTGAAAAAGTTATATAAGATTTGGTTTTATAACATGAACATTTCCAAATACACTGTGCCACTACATCATCTTGTCCTGGCATTAGGGCGCAAGATGCAGCAGGGTATGTCACATGAATTGAATTGTGTTTTATTGACTGCGCCACATATACAAAGTAGCAATTTGTCACACATGATACATACAGTACAAATTTATGTTATAAAGCAAACGTCACAAAAAAAACAAAAAAAAAATCACACATGATACATACAGCACAAATTTATGTTATAAAGCAAACGTCACAGAAGCGACAAAAACAGATACATACAAAGGAATAAAGAAAAAAAAATCTGCACATGATACACAGAACATAATAGATAAAGGCGCTCGGTATAAAGATACTATTGATTATATTGGCTATAGAGGTTTCTGCCGTATTGTAATGCATTCTTTCATATATGTCTCAAACATTATTATTAATTCCGTATCACTTAATTTCATAATAAATCTAAACATGTCTTGATCACTGAATGATGTTGGATGTACGAAAATGATGATATGTGTATGATACAAACACCCGGGCGCTAAATTATTAACATGAACATGACAGTATGCTCCAATTCATTTTGAGTGAAAAGTTGATACTGGTGGCAAAATTAGAATCACTCAGAATAGAACAGAATGGCACTACTGAAGGCATTTTACCATTGGTTTCTAAAACGTAGCAATTAAAAATTCAAATTAAGCTTTAGACTCTTTTCAGTATATCTTTTTGTACTGTGTTAGCTGTTGAATATGTGTGCAATATATCCCTTTAACTTTCGTTTTTTACCTTCCGCACATAAACTGCCGGAGTTTATTGTCACCCCTGCGTCATCCCTCCGTCTGTTCGTCCATCCGTCTTGTCGACGTTACAGCAATATCTCAAAAATGTTCCCCGTAGCTGTGCCAAATGTTTGTCAGAGATGCTCCTTATTATGGACCATATTCCTTTTGAAAGCTATCTTCCGTTTATAATTATGAAACTTTTAAAGTACTGGTATTTATTTCAAGGCCGTCTGAGTGGCGCACAAGGGACTGACGTTACCATAATGTCTCAAAAAATATTCACCGTAGCTGTACCAAATTTTTGTCACAAAAGAACCTAAATATGACGGACCAGGTTCCTATTGAAAACCAGCTTCTTTTTATCAATTGAAACTTTTTATGAAACTTTTCATGCATTCATTTGAAGGTCGGCTGAGTGGCTTCAACCCTGACTAACCGCGATATTGACCGCAGCTTTGCCAAATTTTTGTCAGAGATGCATCTTATGATGGACCAACTTCCTCTTTGTATTGATAAAATTTTTATCAAAATTAAAGTGTTTATTTCATGGCCGTCTGAGTAGCGGACAAGGGGACAACATTGCCATAATATCTCAAAAAGGATCGATCGCAGTTTCACCATTTTTTTTTATCAGAGATGCACATTATAATGGACCACATTACTACTGAAAACCAACTTCATCTTATTATGTTTAAATTTTTAATTATGAAACGTTTGCAGTATTTATTTGATGGCCCTCTGAGTGGCGCAGAGTACAGTGGTCTCTCTATCACCAGAATTTACCCAAAGACCACATCTTGATTTGCTCTTTCATTTCATGGACAACCATATGGAAATTGTATGTAAAGTGTTCTACTGCGAAGTCTCAAAAAAAAAAAAAAAAAAAGGCAAATTGAGTAAAAATTGTGGGCGCCGAGTGAAATCCGTTCTTTGAATGCTATTTTTGAAACATCTTGTACTTAACTCACAAATTTAAAAGTCGTTACCATGCACAGGACTTTGACATTAAATTACAAGGTCTGTCATAATTAACATATATAAATTATAAAGTGCATCATCTTGCCCCAACCTTATATCTACCCAGGATATTCATTTTCATCTGGGATGTCCCATTCAGATAATTATGAGATCAACAAGCAACAATGTTATAACACGCCTGATTTCATGCCTTCTTTGTACATTTGTATTCTCAACAGAACCCTAGATTTTCAGTTACATGTAGAAGCTTCTTGCATGTTTTATGTGGATGAATATACAATGTATCTACAATGTGTACCATTAGAAACATTTTTGGTAAAGCAGAACTTACATATAGGCCTACTGGATATAATGTCTGCTTAGTCTCCGTGCTCACATTTACATATGTTTAAAGGGGGCAATATGTCAAACATCCGGGTTACAGTGTATTATCTGCATTTATGATCATGTCTGGCCAGTAATTCCTGCAGGGATCCACATGTCTTTTTAAAACTTTGCATGGCCGTTGGTCATTGTTTAAGAGTGTTTCTGAAGTAAAAGTAGGTCACTAGGTCACACATCTGGGTCGCTATGATACAACAATATAAATATGCAAAATATTCATGCTCAGGCTACAATTATTTACATGCGACTTAATATATGGTTTTCATACTTTGAGTAAGTATTGCAGCCACAGTATTCACTAGTCAGCGTTGAAGCACAATATCCCCGCGATCTGAGACTTTTAACTTACCTTCGTACGTAATTTTATGAACTTTAGAGATCATCAAAATTATAAACCGTTATATTTCAAAATGTCATACCCAAGCTATAAAGCATTTCCTTAATATACGAATGGTGAATATCTTCACGTTTAACTAAAATGAAAGATAAGAAACTATCCTCGCTTGTGACACTGGTATTAGGCCTACACTTGTGGAATGTCGGAAGTGGGCACGTACACAACGTATACATAGGCTACTATTTAAGGGATGGTGCAACATTATCATAATTTTTGAATTAGTACTTAGGGTATTAAGTTTCATAACCCCCCTCCCTCCCCCCAAATTAGTGCTTTAAAAATGATGATTTTCCCCCAAAATCATACCAAAATTGCATAAAACAGGCCAAAAACTGACCATCAATTTCCATATTCTGTGAAAGTGCACAGGCTCATTTAACCCGCTCCCCCTTGCGTACTGTCAGTGCTGTAAGTAGCTCTAGAATTCCTAAAATGATGAAAATGTTGAACCATCACTGAGTTCCAATCTTTATTCAACTTAAAAAAAAAGCCGGACAAAATGGCAAACATTATAACATTTTGATAGTGGCTGTCAGGGTTACAAGTATTAAGATAGCACCAATATTAACTGCAGAACAAAGACAAACAATAAGTAATGGGTATGTGCCCAGCTTACTTGTCACAGTGGCAGTATGGGACTCACGATCAACTCCAAGTAAAAATTGCTTAGGGCCTTGTGTAACATGAACCTCTTCGGCGCGCATTCGCAAACTGGCATCACGTTACCATTATTAATTATTATGAAAAAAAGTTACCATTATTAAGCGACTGCAAGAAAAGTGTATCCCAAAATTCTCACACATAATAAAGTGGCTACGGGCACTGTCAGGCTCTGAAATAATATTTTAGCCCAGCAAATATTACCATGTGAGTCCACGTATCTTACACTAAATAAATCTTTGTTTGTTTTGTCCTTGAGTACTGAAAGAGCTCGGTTATAAGAGCCGGGAGCGGAAACTTCAATACCAAGATAACACCAGTTTTGTGCAAAGTGGACTCTAGAGTTTCTATAAAAGCATTTTTATTTTCTAAATGTAAGTCCGCCTTTATTGAAACAAATAATTTTGGTTTTCTCGAGATTCACCAGTAATTTCTATTTATTGCAGCAATTCTTCCATTTATTCAAAGCATTTTGTAAACCACAAGCACAGAAAGAATCGGAAGAACAAGGTCACGTGCCTAAAGCAGACAGCACGTTTTACATGAATCTATTAATGCCGACCGACAATTCTTCTAAAATGCCCGTAAGATCCCTTAAAAAGTGTCCATAAGATGATTTTATAGAATATCGGACATCAGAATACATATTTTGCAACAAATCCCAAAAAGGTACATCCAATACCGGCCGCTATTAAGTTACACAGGGCTTGTTGCAATGCTGTATCTATCGATCTGAATTAAAATCAACAAAGCATGTAAATATATATTGTCTTGGCATTTGTTTATTGCTGCGTTTTCCTCTCAACTGTTTTATCAGCGACTATTTCACATTCGTATCATGTCAGTCTCGTACAAAAACCTGCCCCTGCTGTCGCTGAAAGGCTTGCAACTCATTTCATATATCAAATAAATAAAAAACACCCACCGTATATATTTAATCATGCACTGAAATGTTTTCAAATTTACCCCCAACATTTTCTTTAATTACATTTAACACTCCATCTAATCCCAGTGACTTGTCGGACTTTAGTTTTGATACGGCCGAGATTACTTTTTGCACCAGTAACAAAGTCTAATTCACATAAAACTAAGTCTCTGTTGTCTGATATTAGGTTTTACATTTTGATAAAAGGTAATATCTAACCAAATAGTTAAACTGGACAGAGCATAGCATGGATATCAAAGAAAGCTTGTAAAAAGTGCAAGGTGCCCACACATTTCTCATCTTGAGGATCAGCTCGACTATGATACGACATGTAAACATTGATAATAATTTGGACCATGTGATATCATTGCAAGTGTCAAGCTCGTGAGAATGCAACACACTTTGCTTCTACAGATTACAGGTAGGCCACGGAATGGTCGACCACGATATTCGCTGTCGCTATTTACCATGCTAGGCTTTCCGAATACAGTATGTGAATCATGTGAATTTATATCTACATTTGTATCTAAGAACTGTTTGATTGAAGAAAGTTCATGTGGACGTAGCCAGGTCTCCATTTAACAAACCACATCACATTCCTATATAAAGCCACCAATATAAGCCACCGAAGAGGCAAATCCTTTACAATAGGAGGTATTCATATTTAACTATATTAAGTGCAGATCCGCCCTTGTCCCCTCAGTTGATAGGCAATGGAACTATGCCTCCACCATGATGAGGACCCTTGTACCAGTTATGTTACTTAACTATCTACAAATAACACTTTTTTTCAAGCAAAGCGTTATTTTTTAGATGAATAAGTAACATGACTGGTGTTATGTTATGGTACATGTATGTTTCAAGCGCCTTGTATGTTTTAAATCTAAGGAAATGACTTCTCGTGAGTCTTATGCTTTCTTAATTTGTTACTTTTATCAAAGAAGCTCATTTGGCACCACTTAATGTGTGAATCTGCCCTCCTTCCTGTCAAGTTCTTTGCTGCAGCCCAGGCGGCGGCACACGATTCAAGTTAACGTGAATGCGTCCTATTGAAATTTAAAGGTCCTCTTGATTGAATGGCACCACAAATTAGAAAGTTGATGTTTAGGGTGGTTGGAAATGATATCTGAAAATTAAAATTTTAAATTTCATTTTCGAATAGTGTTTTTTTAACCTCCAAAATTGCGCCACATTTGTGACAGGAAAGCGCACCAATTTTCTCCGATCATGGCCCGATGTGGGAAAGTGTAAGAGACGTCACAAACGCAACCGGATGGCTAAGGTGCATATGTTATTAGCCAGAGCACCTTCGGTTTGCCAAGAGTCATGACAGATAAGACATAGCATAGTTATTTCGGAGAGTCTGAATTAGTTTACTTGATCTTACGAGGACGAAAAGGAATTAAGAGAAAAAGCTGAAGCAGCGGAGGAAAAGATCACACACCCTTACACACATGAGGGGACGCCCAGAACCCCAGCGTCACAAGTACTGCAGGGAGTGCAGCCGTAGTACAGCCAGACGATCCCAACTTGCCGTCTGGACAATGATATATTCTATCAAAAATAACCAGATTTCATTTAACAAGAACAAGCATGAATGCAATAAATTGCAAGTTGCGTCAGGATGGGTCAGGTCTTGTAGTGTTTCAAATTTTAGTATACACGGAAACGGCTACGGCTTACGCCTACGGTATATAACAGTCTAAACAAACAGTTGATTTCCCCTTCCCATCAGTGTGGTTTATGGATGGTTAAATATAAGTTTGCATTTATAAATAGCTTTCAATATCAAAACCCCTACCCGGCAGTAACCTCGCGACCCTTGGAGTGCAGTAATTTACGTTTCCGTATACATCTTCACCAGTACACGTGTTTATGATGTCCTTTATTTCACATCGTATCCATTATGTAACAATGGTAAATATTTGCTTGTGACTGAATCATTTTCTGGTTCCATATTAACGACAAAGGTACAATGAGATGGAATTTTGTACACCCGCTTATTGGGAGCTGACCGTGGACTGTCACAAACAGTGGTACATGACTGAAAAAAGGAAAGACGTACCAGCCACCCGCTGGTCTTGGCAGCTGCGTCCATGAAGCGTGAATGTGGTATCTATCCAAACAACTGTTATCTGGTTATGGGATTAAACACCTCGTAATATACAGCAGTAATTGTATATACTCATTACAATAGCCAGCTAACTCAGCCTGTTATAGACTGTTCTACCTGGAATCCATTAGGTTCATGTTTGTCCATGTTTACTACCTATTTTTCCATCAATCGAACCAAAATTGTTAAACACACTTAAGTTTTGTTACAATGTTACTTTGCAGCAACATCTTAGACCAGCGTTGTCCCTGTGACATTCAGTCGATTATTATGTGATACATTGTAATGGTCGTAGAATTAGCCTACTACATCTATATTTTGCTGTTATGAAAGCTTTGAAATCAGAATCATACTGAAGATTAATTTTAAATATCGAAAAAAAAGGAATCACTGTTCCCGGTTTTATGAGTAATGCCTAATTTGGCCAGTACCATGAATCCTTCAATTGTCTGACGATGGGACCGCATTTGGCAACAGCAGCAGTTTTTTCTTGCCAAACATATCGTAAACATCGTCATATTTGACAAATCAAAGTCACTTTCCACAAAGTGTTCGCTACATAGGTCAGATAGGTCATCGGTGTCATGGGCTTGCCACTTATCCCTATAATCTTGACTACACGGGTCCACACTCGCATAAAAATGGATTACTGAAGATATCTTAATTAAAATAAAACAAAGAGATACCCTGTATAAAAAGTTAATTCTATCACACCAGACAGTGAGAGGTATGATGTTCAAGACTTCAAGAATGCTCTGCTGAGGTCCGCTTTATGATTAGAAAGGTAAAATCTGATCATTATCAAACAGAATTTAATAAATACAAAAATGATATTAAAAGTACATGGAAATTATTAAAGATATCCTCAATACATCTTATGCCCACAATGAAATCCCCAAGAACTTCAACGTCGATAACAAACGTATGACACACTCAGAAAGCATAGCAACATATTTTAATGATTTTTTGGGGTAAATATTGGCCCATCTTTAGCGGAGAAAATAGATACCCAAGGAAAGAAAGACCTTTTCAATGTTATCTGCAAAATATTAATGTTAATTCCACCTTCAAATTCACTCACGTTGAGGAAGAACAAATTCAGAAAGTGATAGATATACTAAATCCAAAAAGAAGCACTGGAGTAGATAACATATCTTTAATTCTGCTTAAATTGTGCTCTGAAGGTATCAGTAAGCCCCTAGCTGCTATAATTAAACAGTCACTAAAAATGGGGTCTTTCCAAACAAGTTGAAAATTGCTAAAGTAATCCCGATATCTAAAGTAGATGATAAACATGACTTCAATAATTATAGACCCATATTTCTCCTTCCGTCCATCTCTAAAGTATTTGAAAGAGTTGTCCATATGCAATTATTCCTACACTTCACAGATAATAGTCTATTTTACAGTCATCAGTGTGCTTTTAGAAAGAATCACTCAACAGAAACTGTTGTTTTAGTACTAATATAGACAGGATACATGCAAATCTTGAGGGAAAGACTGCCAGTAGCCTTTTTTCTGAGACCTTTCTGAGGCATTCGATACCATACATAAAAAAATACTTTAAAAAAACTTGACTACTATGGAATTTCAAATGTAGAGCTTCAGTGGTTCAATAGCTACTTAAATAATAAATTTCAATTTGTTGAAATTAATAACATTAAATCTCTAACACTAGAAATCACTAATGGAATCCCCCAAGGTTATATATTGGGTCCTCTTCTGTTCCTCATTTATATCAATGACCTATCCAAAGCCAACAACTTTGGCTCCATTATGTATGCTGACGACACAAGCCTATTAATTTAAGTACCATATGTAACTGTGAAGCAACATCCCCCATCTTCACTATCTGAAAAGATTAATAAAGAATTAGCTGAAGTAAATGACTGGCTTGCTGTGAACAAACTATCTTAGAATGTAAATAAATAAAAAATATAATCTTTCATACAAAACAGAAGCACTTAATTACCTCCTCATCAATTACTATATGTAATGATAAATAACCAGCCAGTTCATAGAGCTGAAGACTTTAGATTTTTAGGTGTCTTAATAAGTGCCTAATGGAATCTTAGTTCTCCTTTCTGTCACCTTATCGTGATGATCACGCGCATGACTGAATTCATAGTTACACTGGTCTGCTGTTACCAAGTGGTATTACGTGAGTAATTCGGCCGGCTTCCGGGTAGAAGGATTATAGAATGCGTATTGGAAATGACCCTTACAGGTACAGGGGGCTGTCTCTTACATAATTCTGACCACTGTAACATACTTTTTTTTTCTGAAACTGACAGGTACAGTGTGCTGTATTTATTGACAGGTCAGTTTTCAATATACCCAGCGTAGTAACTGAATACACATGGCCACAATGTGAGTTCTCCGTGTCACGGCGCAAGACGGCGTGACTGCTGTCAGTACTTTGGCTGTAGCAAATGGTAATGTCCCAAAATTTTCCCAATGATGACTAGGTTTTCTTGTTCTCAGATGATTTAGAATATTGTAAGGAACAATTTGGCATAGGACATGTGTGGGTTTATAAGTTATTTTGGAAGGAACAGACTGCAACCTGGTTTGTTTACATTTTTTGCGGGTTGAATTTGTAGCGTAATACCAAGTAAGACACGCTATGGACACGCTATCGTGACCACAGCGGAGGCTTAACTGTAAAACTGTGGAACGTAACCCCGCACATCAATGGATATTTGTCAAGATTCAACAATTTGCGCATATCAGCGCTACGACTTGGTGCCTTGCAATTGTACACAGGCATATTTCAGGCACAGTGCAGCTTTAACTTGATCAAAATCACTCTTTCAAATTCCTCCACACTTTAATATGGCTGTCGATGAACCCCTGATAGTGGTTTCCCACTTCCCACGAAATACCGTTTAATCTCGTCGCGCGATCCTGGTGGTAAAACTTGGAAAACTAAATTTCGCTAGGTTGGTATTGATCATAATCTCAGTTGGAGCAAACATGTTAGTTATGTATCAAATAAATTATCCCGAGTGTGTGGCATACTTTCTAAAATAAAAGAAACTACTGCCTCAAAGCACATTTCAACTGATTTACAATGCCTTTTTTTTTGATTGCATCTGAATTATGGAATAAATACATGGGGGTCCCCTCTTGGCTCTTGCAGTAGACATGTAATGCTGCAAAAAAAAAAAAAAAAAAAGGCGCGATAAGTCTCATCAGTAATAGCAAGTACAATGCACACGCATCTCCTATCTTTAAAATATTGGTCTTCTTAAGTTAAGTGATATATTCAAGCTATCCTGTGTCAAAATATACTGCAAATACAAAAACAATATGTTGCCTATTTCAATTGTATGTTCAACTTTCACCGGACTCAACGCACTGATAGACCCAGAAAAACTATAATACGTAGATATGATACAACAGTGCATAATATTCCCATTTTAACTCCGATGACCCAATACTATTTAGAAATACCAAACTTAATTGCTTATGTTTAAGGCAGAAAATACCAGATTTGATTAATGAAAATTACTAACCTGAGATAGTAATAACAAAAATTGATATTATCTCCGTAAAAGGCTTCTCACAATATGCTAAGAATTAATTTATTAACCATTATGAAATAAATTGTAAAATTAGTAATTGTCACATCTGCAACAGACGATAATTAGTCATATTATATGTATTATTGTCACTTGGTGTATCAACTTAAGTTTTGTACTACCTGCTGTCATTCAGCCTACAGTATTATGTTGGAAATCTTACAGCGTATGAATTTAAATATAGTAATTAAGTATAGTAGATCTTTAGGGTAGCCTACATGTCAGTGAGTCATCAGAGTCTTATGGCCAGTTGCGCATGTCCATCTTGAGACAGGGTTCAGGTGAACCCAGGTTCAAGTGGAGCTTGAGATTCAGTTGGGTTGCACAAGTTAGGTAATATCTCAAGTGCAGATTGAAGCCACACTTACATCTGAACCTACCCCTGCCCTGGTTTGAGACTGGGTTCACAATGAATGTTTTCATTGAAAATAAAGACACAAAGTTATTCACCCTTAAAATCAGGTACATCGTATCGTGGATAGTTCCTGTGACATATACGTGGCAAAATGGCTGACTATCTGGAAGTGTTGGATGATGTTGGATGATATTGAACGAATTGAACGAGTTGAAAGAATCATACGTAGAACTCCTGTTATTAGAGACAAGAGCAACCCTTTTGAAGTATATGATGATGAAGGATTTTTATATATATATCGTTTTACGAAGCAAGGGGTCATGGATATTATACAATTACTGGAACTTAGTGGAAGGGAGGCTTCAAAATGTACAAGTGAAAGTGTCATCAGTGCCACCGTTATTCCAGTTACTGTTGTTGACGTTGCAGTTTTTTGGAAGTGGCACTTTTTTAAGGAATGAAGGCGATATATTTGGACTCCATATCAGTACGGTCCCAGTCGAATTATAAGAGACTGCAGCAGAGAAATAGCATCACTGAGTGGGCAATTTATTTATTTCCCGAATGCCAGAGAGGCATCGAAAATACAAGAGGAGTTCTACACTATTGCTAGACTACCAGGGATTGTGGGCGCAATCGACTGCACGCACGTACCGATTTTGTCACCAGGGAACAACAACCATGCAGAACTTTTTAGGAACAGAAAGGGATATTTTTCAATAAATGTCCAAGCTATTGGTGACCACCAGTTCCTTATCCGCAACCTTGTGGTTCGTTGGCCAGGCAGTACACATGATACAAGGATGTTTGATAGCAGCAACACAGGGTGTATATGATGCACAGAGCAAACCGTCCTGTGTAAAATGTGGACATGTGTCAGCATATTGCATAATAATAATAATAATAATAATAATAATAATAATAATAATAATAATAATAATAATAATAATAATAATAATAATAATAATAATAATAATAATAGGAAATGGGGACAAGAAGGTGTTGAACCTGGGGTTGTGTAACCTGTACTTAAGCGAAGCCTCTGCAAACGACTGAGGTAGTAAATAACTCCAGCTTGAACTCGGAGTTAACCCGGAGTTTCCCAAGATATAACTCCAGGTTCAACTCTGGAGGTAAGATTGAGTTTAAGATAGAGATGCGCAACTGGCCATGAGTGTATGGTCTCCCGGTTTAAAAGTTAATTAATGTATTCTCGTACCACATTGTGTAACATTGTGTAGGCCCAAATGAAGCTATTCTATTTTTTCTTTTCTTTTCTTTCTTTTTTTTTGGGGGGGGGGGGGGGGGGTAAACAAGCTGTGGAACTTGTAGGCACTTCGAATTCAGGATTGTGCCAGTTCGAAGTTAAAAAACTGAAGTTTTCATTTGTGACGTGTGCATAATCTATTGACAGTCACAAAAATACCTATACCCAAGAACAAAGTTCATGACTGTTCACTTAATATGTAAAATGTTCAATGTTCATGTTTCAAAGGGTGTAAACTGAGTGTCGTCACCAGTCGTCAGAAGCCTCAAAGGGAGACATGTTATCGAATGCATTAAATGATTCACTGAAAATGGTAAGTAGGGATGAGAGATTCGCATACATGTTTTGACGTGCATATATGGGTGAGGTGGGTATAAAATGGGCTACCCCTAGCTCATATTGCCCCACCCTGGTAGGGCAAAATGGGAGTGCCCTGAAATATTTATATGAATCTAAAGTATCTCTACTGAAATACGAATGGACATTTTTTCTTTTAATTTTGTAGCTTTGCAAGAACAGAAATGAAAAGAATTATATATTTGGTTTTTACTTTTATTATATTGACAATAGGATGATGTTTTCTTAGGTAGCCCATTTAGCCCCCCTCTCCTATTGCTGCAATTAATATCAACACACCGACCCATATTGGGCGGGAACAGGGACGAAAATGAATATCTACGCATGCATTTTTAAACCTGTTGATGAAGGGTGAATAAACCAAGTGACACTTGACAGCCACAGCTCGCAAGCATTGTTTGTGTCTTCCCTGTCAGCCACAAGTGTTGCGTGTGACGTCGCAAGCCTTTTCGCGCCTCGTGGGTGTCGGAAATAAACGGAGAGCGACGATTGAAGGCGCAGTGAGTTTTTAAAACAAGACAATGAATAAAAGTATTAAATTCACATCCACATTTTTTTCAAAGCGCACCGTATGGTGAGAACAACCCATGAGTCACCCATGTAGGCCTAACAAATTTGATCATGGCCAATCAATAGGACCTACATTTAAAATATAATCATGTCCATCACAGTTGTCATTTAAAATATGCTCCTTCCATTGGAATTGTTTGGTATACAGTAATGATGACAATTAACAGCACCTACTCATGCTCCGGTGCTCGTAGTCATGCGAGATATAGTACTGCCCCCATCTGACGCTCCAGGTAGAGGCTGGTCTATAAAGTGCTGGAGCCTGCGGCCGGCGACAGCGTCACTGCAGCTAGGTGTGAGTCGGGTATCGGCCCATGGGATGTTCCCGGGATGGCTCCGACTGTGCCTTGGTTTCGTGGACAAATGTTTACGGTTTATTGCCGCTGGTCTGTCATAAGTGTGAGGCTGGCCTGGGTTATATTGTACAGGAAATACTGTATTTTGGCGAAATTTGTGAACTCTAATATTTTGGTCTTTTGGCTAGCTTTCCATAGAGAGAGTTTTATGTTGACTTCCTTTGGGCATGGTTACTTTGTAAGATTTTTTCCCCGCATTTGACTTAGACATGTCTTGGACACTAAGGGTGGAAACACCAAATGAAACAACATGCACAGAAACGTCAGAGAGGGTATTATGAGGATTGATTCCGCCAACATGAACGTAGGTAACACCCTGCAAAGGAGAAGCATCTCATTTTCTGTCACTTCCAGTGGGAGCATGAGGCAAGATTCCTATGGTGGGCTTGACTGTACTCTAATTAAATAATGTTTTGGCATTCTCTGGAATCAGGAATCGGGAATCAGGATCAGGAATCAGGAATTTTTTTATTCGACCAAAGCATTACAATAATATCGTTACACGTAACAATATAAGATAGTAATACAGATGTAAATTAAAATACAAATACAAATTGGTCTGGGAGATGCACATTTAGATCTTCACAAGATCGCTATCATATGCGCCACCCACGGAAAAAAAAAAGAAAAAACAAGTTAACAGATAAGTACATTATAAAGGTACAACCGGGACAAATAAAGAGTGTGTTTGAAATCAGAATATGAGTTTAATTGGATTTACAGACAAAGCAGGTACGGACTGTACATGTGGATTCATAATTATTTAAGTACGATACTTTGTCATCATTAAAAAAACGAAATAACTGTGGGTATGTATTTTTTCTTTAATTTGATCTGATGTGGAGTTTAAGACACGTAATATTTCATGCCTTAGGCACTTAGTAGCAAAAACACGACGTGTCTTGGGTATATAAATTTTGTTCTAGTATCATAGTCATGAACTAAAGATGTTGGCAAGATAAAATGTCGAGAAAAGTAAGAAGCACTAAGCCATTCTCAATTTTATAATAAAATGTTAGAACTTGTAAAGTATAAATATCCTGAATTTTTAACAGCTTTTGACTTTTGAATATAGGATCAGTATGAGCATTAAACGTACTATGATCAATGATACGTACTGCTCTTTTGTGAATTTTTTTCTAATCTTTCATTCTTGTGACCCCAAATTAGCAAACCATAATTCAATTTAGGCAAAATCAACGAATTATAGATAATATGCAAGATATGAGAGGGAAGAAAGTTTTTTAGTCGATTCATTATGCCAACTGTTTGAGAGACTTTTGAAGCAATTTTCTGAATATGCTTGTTCCATGTCATATGAACTGGTGCCAAAGGTTGCAGGTTCGAGTCCCGCTCGTTCCGAACATAAAAAATATATGTTTATCTAGAATTATACCGAGAAAACTGAACTCATCTACCGATTTATTTTCTTTATATTCAATTTAGAGATTTGGAATAGTAACATATTTTTGTGGTTGATGGAATAGCATGAAGCATATTTTCTTTTTATTGAGAGAAAGCTTGTTAACTTTAAGTCATGTTGTTATTTTTGCTAATTCGGTAGTAATATGATATGTAGCCTTCTCAACGGATTGAAAAGAGTTGAAAATACTGAGGGTACTAAATAGCGATGTATCATCAGCATACTGTGTACTCTCTTGAATCGTTTTCTTTTTAACATGAGTATGGTTAGTTGTTTTTTCAGCCTTGTTTATAGAGCTGGCTGAAATCTTTCCTTCAGCATGAGTACTTTTTATTACGACCCAAAAGATCTCGACATCTTGATTTTCGTTTGCGTCGTTTAACACAAACCATTTGATTTCTGGATTTGAATAATACGTACATCTACTTCTGAGTCACTACAAGTATCGCTAGGATTGACTAATAAAGCCAGTGATGGGAACATGTTTGAGATAGGTACAAAACATGCAGTCTCAGATGGCTTAGTCAAGCGATCTTGCTTCAAAATTTTAGATACAGTGTCCGCAGACTTGCTATCGGATTTAGTGGTGGGGCTTTGAGGAGGGGGTGACTTGTAATCATTCAAGCATTGACTTTTCCCTCATTTTGAACCTGATGAATCCTGAAAACAAGTGTCTTATTAGTTTCTTGGCAGCTGTCAATGTTATGGGACATAGCTAGCTAGCTGTGAGTGGACTCATCTCTTCAAATCGCAAGTTCAAGTCCGTAGTTTTTTTCGCTCTTATTAGGACTTGACGATTGATTGCACTCATTAATTTTAGATCCCACATAAACGTTATCCATGGCAGCAGTCGGATTCCCGTTTACATGTACAAGGCAAGGACCGAGATGATAGATGTCAGTGAAGAACAGATATTCTGCACGCAGATTTATAGTACGTTTATTTCCATATTGAGTGAACTGAGTTTGTACAACACCATTAAGCTGAGAGTTTAAAGCGATAAGGTCAAACTCACTCAACGTGCCCGGGATTTCTTTACAGGACTGGTATACAAGTAAATGCTATCCAGTTGCTTTGTGAATATATCAGTAAGAAGCTTTGATTCTACCAGTTTTAGATCAGATAGTTTAGTTACAGTGGAATTTAATAACCCATTCTCAGATGCTGAGTCGTCCATAGCTGGTATAACGCTGTACTCGACAAAGGCCATACTCCTAAGTACGCAGTTCCAGTCACAGGTGTGTATTTCCACACCTCATGAATCATATCATCATATCGTTACATATTTATAAAGTGCAGCGTGAATAATATTTCCCTGACATACAAACACGCTCTTAGCGTATCGGCAACCATCTCTGAAGTTTCACGTGTTGAAAGAGGCACTGACCCTTGTTTGTACTAGACATGCAAAAAAAAAAAAAAAAAAAAAAAAAGGAGATGTTTAAATTTTTTGTAAATATGACCAGCTTAAAATTATCCTCCTAAAATGGAATTTAATTTCAAATATTTATCACAAATCCTAAATGAATGACTTTTTGTCCAGTATATATATATATATATATATATATATATATATATATATATATATATATATATATATATATATATATATATATATATACTTGGTACAAGCAATGGAAAAATATCTTTTGGTATTATATCCAACTTATGCGGTTCAAAAACATATTTTGTAGTTATATGTCAATGAAATATAAATGCAAATAATAATGAAGATCTAAGATGTTACCCTGACATACATCAATACTGCGTAAACTGTATAATAATAATAGTAATAATAATAATAATAATAATAATAATAATAATAATAATAATAATAATAATAATAATAATGATGATAATAATAATAATGATGATGATGATGATGATGATGATAATAATAATAATAATAATTTTATTAAAACCCCTGAATTCGAGGAAAAACTACATGATACATCGAGATAAGCACAGTGAGACTATGCAAGTAAAATACACAGAAGTTAATACAGGATGAAACAAAATGCACCGTAAAACTAAAAAGCTTTCGTCAGCAGTGATACCAACATATGTTCTTCCCCATACGGTTTAATAAAATTTTCATGATGCAATAAAAATCTTAAGGAGTCGACGATGCCGTCTTGTCTGTTAAAATGCTTGCAGTTAGGCTGACTTCCAAACGCTAAAGACGCTGGAGAGATCCCACTTTGGGTTACGTGATCTAAAAGTGTCCCTGGTACAGCTGAACCAGTTAAATCATATTCTGAAAGCAAATACAAATTCAAGTCACGTTCACATGTGTCAACCTTAAAAATATTGTTAAACAGTGATATGGGACGTTCTCTAATTAAGCACTCGACAGGCTTTACATTTAGAGCCTTCACTATATAGACGTATGGTGATGTCGCTTCCCAATCCCTAGGCACTGTTTAGGGAGACAGCCCTGCAGAGACTCTATTTTATTCATGGATGAACGATCAAGATGAACACATTCCATGCCGTACAGAAGGGCAGGGGCACAAATGGTGTTCCAGAGATGACACTTTGTTTGGGAATCTACCCCAGGGTAGACCATTCCAACTTCTCCGAGTGCGTAGAAAGATCGTCTACAACTATTGATACGGCGGTCCACGTGACAACCACCAGAGCCATTAACAGTAAACAGAGCACCCAAGCTCTCAAGCTTATCTACAGTTTCTATCTCATTTTTACCTAACCACCATCTTGGTTTAGATGAAAAGGGATGCTGACCAGAGATAAAACATTTTCTTTTAGCACGGTGTATATCAGTAACATCTTTCAAATTTCTAGAAAAAAGTTGAACGGCAATGCACTTAAAGCATGCAATATCCAATAAATCAAAGAAAGTAACACAAACTGTTCATGACAAATCGGAAAAACTTGAAGTCAGACTATATAAGCCAGTACTTCAAAGAACACCAAGTATGTAGTAACTATCCGTATAGTTTGTTGTATTGAAATAGCCCTATGCATGTTTTGTACATGCACTTAAGGAATTAGGTATGGCGTGGCATTCATTGCTGCCAATATATCACTCAGGAGGCGGTGAGATTCGGTCAGATCGCTCGCCTATCCACTCGCGATCTGACTTCGAATTCACAGACACAGAGTAATCTGCCCAAAACATATCCTTATTGGCAGCAATTAAGATTCAGTTGTCATAGTCCTCGAGCAGGCAGGACAGCAATGGTGCTTCACTCCATTGACCAAAAAGTGGATCTATCTGTTACCAAGCAAGAAATGCTTATATAGTGTCTGAATGTAATACATATTGTACAATGTGTACTGCCTGCAAGCACTACTTCACAAAAGAATACGTATAATGTGTGTGCCTTACAGAGTAAAACAACATGAGATACCAAAATAAGATGTCGGTATATATGATTAATAAATGCAATAATATATTGAATCCCTTTAATTTGTTTCTCAGTTATTAATTAAGAATGATAAGTGAACGCAGTTTTTGGAACCATGGTCACAATCCTTTGTAGAAAAGATCGCCCGGTGTTTCCATTAAAAAAGTGAATAACTTCAAATAAGTACTTGGATAATTTACATTTTGTATCACAACGTGTGATTATCAGCAGTTTGAATCATAATTTTTTTTTTATAAGAATGGTCAGTACACAGACATATGTTAATTCGAATGACATTCTGATTTAAAAAAAAAAGAACAGTACATGGATGTCATAACTATTAACAGCACATCAATGATAAATGTATAAAAAAAAACTATATGGGAATGGCGAGTTTCACTTTGCAACCATTGTTATTGCGTAAACGGTATATGCCTGGGAGATAATGTCACAACAGTTACTGTACTGTCTATGTTGTTATTATACCCCACAAGATGTCAGACTATCCAACACATGTGTGAAATTTATTGTGTATTATGCAAATTTTACCGGCAGTGGGATCCGTCGGGAAAAATTGTCAAAGCTAAAAAAAGCAGGAACAATAGGCTTATAAAAATAATAAACAAAAGTCACTACGACATGAGTTGGATATACAATGTATTCTTATGTATAGTACTCAGTGTGGTTATTATTACTTAAATAGATGTAGATTTGATGTGGAACCTACTAGATGCATTGTATTATCTATATAGTTATCATTGATATAAAAAAATTGTATCAAGCTTAATGACATCAAATAAAATTTTTTAAAGTTGCCGCTATAACCATTAAATAAAACTATCACTGGATCTGTGTGAAAAAATGTTGTAACTTGCAAAATGATTTAGGCTACCTGAAAAATGTGGATTTGTATAAAACACTGATAGTTTATTTAATACACGGTTAATATATATACTTTTTATTTGAGAGGTAATATACCGTTAACTTTAGATTGAAATATATATCTTCATGAATGAGCCCATAAGAGCAAGAAATGGAATTAGTATGTCCCTGATGTTCTGGATTCAGAAAATCCACAAAGGTTCAATGTCACTTAGACTTAGGGCCCATATGTGCTTTTCCTGGGCTAAAGCTGGGCTAACTTAGATGTACATGCAAAAAAAGAGACTGACCGGTTTATCTGCTCACCGTAAGAGTTTGTGTTATTAATAATCCATCCGTGATATGAAGTTGCATTGGGCGGGGGCATAATATTTCTATTTGCATCAGGACTACTTTTTATATAAAATGATATTATATTATCATAATAATCATTATATAATTATATAAAATACTTACTTTTGGCAGAAGTCACAATCGTGCCACGTTGGGTTGTCATCCCCTGGAGGAAATCCGAATTTGCACATCTCACAAGTCTCGATCATCTTCATCTTCTTTTTCAATGTAGACATCCTCACCACACTCGATCTCATTTCTTTCTTCCTGAATTATTCAAATTGAAACACGCATATACATACATACATACATACATACATACATACATACATACATACATACATACATACATACATACATACATACATACATACATGCATGCATGCATGCATGCATACATACATACATACATACATACATACATACATACATACATACATACATGCATACATAATGATACTCGTATAATGTTTTCATTGCCTAATATTCATTATTTGGCAATTTATAATATATATCACATTGTGGGATATATAAAGCAGCATTTTGGGCACTGCTAGCTGCTCGTTTAGGATCGCTCACTATTTCGAAACCACGTTACGATACATTTACCACATGAAACATGTGGTAACCTAATTTGTAGATCATTGCGTAATGTCACAATACATTGCCACAGCCACAGATATACTTTTGATCTGTATTCGCTGGCCCAAGCAGTCTTAGTTAAGATGCTGGAGCTGGAAGACGTTCTGGCTCAGTATCTGACCCATGACTACCTGGTTGCGGCCTTGTACCTGCTATACACAATAAAATCCATCGTGGACATACCCTGCCTCTTTTTCAATGCTCTAATAATGGAGAACTCTTCAACATGACAATCTGGTGGATTTTCCTGGTATACAATAAAATCCATTGTCAACATACCCTACGTCTTTTTCATTACTACGACCAATGGAACATTGTTCAACATGACATATTTTTTTTTTTTTTGCCTTGATTATCAATACTACTATATTGCAGATTTTCCTTTTGATCTCATTCAATTGCGTACCTCGATATCATCATCACTCTCTTCTGCCAAGGATATTACCAGTTGCGCTAACTGCTTTGTCCTTCCATCTATTTCCCACATACCCTCTGCTTTTTCTTTGGCCTGCCTTACAACTTTGCTCCACATATTCTCTCGGGTGGCCTTGAAATAGGTTCATAAATAAAATAATATAAATGCAATGATAGGAAATATATATTATATATTTTTATTAATATGGGAGATTATGATTCTTTACAGTTGTGTCATAAAGTAGGCATATACCTACCCACATACACACATACATACCTATGGCAGTAGTCGCAAGATGGCATGGCCATTCTCATGCAAGAATTTATCCAGGACATTTCTATTCTGGTTCGTTTCTTTTTACAACCTCAAGTAATTCAACCTGTTCAAATAACACCAGTAATGTCTGGCCATCATTAGTATAAGTATTATGCCTCATTGAGAAAAAAAAAACAAAGAAACAAAAAACAAAAAACAAAAAAAACAAAAAAGAAAAAAAGAAAAACACCCCCCCCAAAATAACAAAAAAAAAAAAAAAAACCAAAACCAAAAACAAAAACAAAAACAAAAACAAACACAAAATCAAAAACAAAAACAAAACAAAACAAAGCACCCCCCCAAAAAAAACCCCGTTAAAATGCTATCTATTGGAATCCATTATACAGAAGAAACACAAAAAAAAAAAAAACAAAACAAAACAAAACAAAACAAAACAAAACAAAACAAAACAAAACAAAACAAAACAAAACAAAAAAACCCACCCCCCACCCACCCCCAAAAAACCAAAAACAAAACAAAACAAAGCACCCCCGCCCCCAAAAAATAAAAAAACCCCGTTAAAATGCTATCTATTGGAATCCATTATAAAGAATGACTTTGCTGTGTAATTCTTATGATTATTTCAAATTTGGTTATATCTGGAAATTTCAGTTTACTGTCAATATCATCTGGAGAATCTCATATATTTGTAACCAGATAAATCAAAAGTGTTCATTTATCAGCAAAAAAGTGATTTAGCATAAATAGACCATTTTACGCAGTTTTATTCAAATATTGTTTTAAATACATATGTAATCGATAGAGCATAATGTTCCGCATGTGAAGCATCCCCCCGCCCCCCCCCCCCCAGTCTATATTCAATAACACAGTGATAGAATTTATGCGAAATAAGGTAATCATGGATGATTTTATATACCTTCAGCACACTGGCATCATGTGGCAAACCGCGTCTTTTCAGCCAATCAACAATATCATCCTTCGTTGCAGAGCTGGTAGGCGCCTTTGTGTCAGGGGTTATCATGGAGTGATAGCTTGCATTGTCCATGACAAACAGATGAGGCTTGTCAAGGCCATTTACCAGCTCCGTCATGTATTCCATGAAAGTGTCGCCTGAATAAAGTAATAGTGAAAAATAATATCAGCTAATTATGTAAATAATTATGTTATTTGATATACATGGCACAAATTGACGGATAAGACATAAGAAGTCACGTTATTTGTGTATGGGTGATGATAGTCTGTGGTTATTTTATTTTATTTTATTTCCGTAAATGAAACCGACGTTAAATAAAGGACTTGAACTTGAGGTTTTAAGGCAAGATGATACTTTCACTAACAGATTTTCAAGATATCGAGTGTAATACTTCATGCAGCCGACATCACGGCTAATGCTATATTTTTGTTGCATAACGCTGCAAAGGTGGTCTATTTGAAGCATGGGTTTACGAAAGGTCCCTTGGCGAAGACACTAGGACAACGAACTAGTCCGCGACCAAACCTTCAGCAAATGGGGACCAGGTCTCTTAGTACCCCGCGCTGTCTTTCAAGCCTCTCCCTCCAACATGATGAAAACTGGTAAAACGTGATTGGGAGATAAGTTAATATATTATTTTCTCCTCTGTATAATTTCTCACAAAATATACCTCGGTACTTCATAATTAAACAACCATACAAACATTATACATACATACATACATACATACATACATACATACATACGTACATACATAAATACATAATATATACATACATACATGAATAAATACATACATATGTACATACATACATAATATCACTAATCGCACATCACATCGTGAACTTGAGGCCTATTTAGAAATAGCTTATAAGCTAAACTATAGTGATAAAGTTCGCGTGTATCCCACGACCAAATCACGTTAATCGTCGTGTAGTGTGCCGCGATTAGTTTTAAGTCGGGAGTTCACCCCACCCACAACTATTTGTCGCCGACAGTCGGGTCGTCTAGTATGCGGCCAGCTTTAGACACAAAGTGACTTAAACAATCATGCATGTGGCTTTTTTAAGGGATGCTAGTGTTTATGTTTGTATACTCTAAATAAAAACGTTCTTCCTTTACAAACAAGAATTAATGATATATTTCATTTTTTTCTGTTTTTAATTCAGGCATTTTCTTTCAAGTTCACTAGCATCAATGTTTCGCGCTGTTTCACAAATTTGATATTAACAGGGCCAATTGTATACCAATGTGCACAGATTCAGGTACCCAATTTGGTGGTCTTTTGGCGCATGTATTTATCAGCTTCTACGGAGACATCACAAGCATATGAACCAAAGACACTCCATACCATGCTTTACAACTGGCCATAATATTTACCACAGAAACCACATAGATTTACATACGATCCTTTTCTTATAGCATGAGCTACAAGTTGATCACGTAAATTTCCACCAAATAAAATGTTTATGCCTAATTGAACTTTTAAAAATTTATTTTTCAATCGTCTGTATACATATTTTTGATTCTTTTCTTTTAAATGTAGACCAGAAACGGAAATAATTATTTCTATAATGATGCTATTAAGCCTCACACGCCCATGCACAAACAACGACTACATATAAATGTCAAACTTATAAAATATTTTGTTTTTTTTTAAAATATACTATCTTTATCATTTTTCTTTATTATGTCATACCTAACTTACCTGTACACTGTGGCCCTGCTGATCTTCAACAATCTGCATACTCTGTCTACAATCGCTCTAAACGAATTTGTAAATTTCCATGAGCTGCCTCAAGCTTGCAGAATTTGTAAGCATTATAAATCAATTGATTTGCGTCCATTTCTACATGAAGAAAGGCAAATTAGGCCTACTTAAATTTTGTGAACCACCAATTGCCTTTTGCCGATACCTGGTGCCCTCCGGCCAAACAAGCAATTTGTCCCAACACCAAACTCTCCGAGCTAAGTTCCATGTGATATTCACGTGAACTATATTACGTCAGTCAGAGGCATTAAAAATAATGGTGACATTCCATTCACCATAAAGCACGAATTAATGATATGAATAACAAGACTGAAACAAAGGTACTCGCATATGCGTTTTGTTCATTAATTGTCTTCCACATTGAAAAAATAATAATAAGAAGAAGGTCCCATGGGCCTTCTGGAAACAAATCAATGCTTCCTCTGAACATCCGGGTTATTTCATATGCAGGCGACGAGCAATGGCGTAATACACTGCGCTAACGCTGGTAAAATGTGTGAATTTAGTTTCCATATAGTGCCTGTGGGAATGACTAAGCGGATTATGCAAGGAGCCAACCAAATTTGATAAGGTACCAAATCTTGACCGAACAAAGACACTTAATTCAGTTCTGAGAGGTTACGGAATGTTTTAACTGCCTCAGGGATTTAAAGGACAGACTATACCAAGTCCATAGGAACGCAGAACCAAAAGTAATTAAAACATTGCATTTTCGTGAAAGATTTTTTGTGAACATTTGCTGTAATTGCTTTATTAAATGAACTAAACAAGCATACATTTCTACGTACTTAATGATGGTGAAATAAAAATCCAGGGCTCCTATGGGGTGGTAATTCAGTGGGGGTAAGTACAACAAAAGGAAGAATCATCAGATGTTAAATCACGGCAAACAAAGCATTTAATCACAGTAGCCTCGTTTTCACACCGTCTTCTACTATACTATAATGTCAAATAAGCCATTAAAGTGACCATAACCTGTTGATGATATTCATTGATTCACTTAAGGTACTAATATAAAAGCCAGTACTTCATAGATCACCATGCATGCAGCAACCATCATTCAAATTTCTACTGTTGATACGGCACTGATCATGTTCTGATCATCCATCTACATAGTGCAATTTCAAATGAAGCACATAAAGTGACCGTAACCTGCCCATGACATGCCAAGAATCACTTTAAGGAATACTGTGGAACACCAGGTATGCAGTAAGCATCGCTAAAGTTTGCTTTATTGAAATATCAATGAGTATATTTTGTGCATGCACTCACATCGCGCAATATCAAATGACCTACACAAAGTGATCATCAACTGTCCAAGTCATGTCTGGGATGAATTATATAGAAGCCAAGACATCTTTGTACTTCATAGGACACCGAGCACCATAGTAACCGACAGTGAAGTTTCTTGTATTGAAACGGCACTGGGTATGTTTTGTCTATGCATTTACATGATGCAATATCAAATGGGCCACACGAATTGACCATAAACTGTTTATGACATGAGTCAATACCCCCAAAGAACACTTATGAATCACAAATTTATAGCATATGAAGGATATGTCAAGCAGCATGTCATGAAGTATAATACCTTGTAGTTAAATAATCAAGTCCGACTACAAAATAAAAAATGGTATTTCCCGACAAGTATAGACTGAGTATATTACAAGAAACAACTTAAAAGTTTCAAGTACTTTAAAAGGTACTTATTATTATTTACATATTTCACATTTTCGGTCGGATGATTGGTGCCGAAGGTTGCTGGTTCAAGACTCGGTCGTTTCGTGGCCACACTACATAATATATGTTCGGTATTCCTTTGATACTTGTGGACTTACATATGTACAGTCCCCGATGTGGGACAACCCCGAATACAGTACTTGTACTGGATATATTACAATGAACTAGGCCGCGTCGATTATGGCATTCACGCATGCCGGCATCCATTGAAGTTGGTACATGCGTTTCCCATTTTTGGGCAAGGTAGTTTGTACCAATGGTTGCAGGTTCGAGACCCGGCCGTTCCGTGGTGACAAAACATAGAATGATATAACCTATTTGAAAACTATTCACGTGCATGAAAAACGTTTTATGAGCAAGAAAGACACACATCTTAATTGGTACTTGAAATGACTAGAATTTAGCCTGTCCATTGACATAACTTATTTATATATTATACATACTGATACCACTCACTTGCATGAGAAAAGTTTTGCGAGCAAGAAAGACATAAATCATAATCGGTACTTGAAATGACAGAATGCAGTTTGTCCATTGACATAACTAATTCACATATGAAACAACACCAATTATATATATATATATATATATATATATATATATATATATATATATATTGTTAAATAGTTCAGAAACTCATATTCATAAATTTCAACACAACAATAATAGTAATGTATATACAGCAAACGAGAGATATTCAAGTTTGATATCCCAAAAGTTTATGAATATCGCCAAAAAGACGTCCGTGAGCATTATGCCTTGCTGGCTCTAAAATTCTTTCTTGAAATGCTTCTATAGTGCTTAATATCATAGAAAAAATTCTGCAGTGCTTAGTGTCCTTGGAAAATTGGTCAAGGTCACTCACATTTTGCAACATTTGACTGGACGTGATGCATAACTGGTGTAAAAGTTTTAGTTTTATCTCAATTTATTATCACAAAAATTATTTCATTGTGTTTTTAATAATAATAATAGTAATAATAATAATAATAATAATAATAATAATAATAATAATAATAATAATAATAATAATAATAATGATGATGATGATACTACTACTACTTCTTCTACTACTACTACTACTACTACTACTACTACTACTTTTATTTTTGATACTACCCCTTTGCAGCGGAGGCATCGTGAGCAGGGTAGAACTCACGGTGCGTCAGACACATAATAAACAAAAGATATAGTGGCTGTAAAAATACTAGTTATAGAACATGTACTTGACTTCATAAAATTGGTTTCAAACCTACAACGTGGAGCGGTGATTCAGGTGGCATTGCGACCCAGGGCCACCTCGATCCAGCCCCTGCCCATGTGGCACAACCGGTAAAGACATTACCCTGCGAGAGGGCTGGCATGAAGTTTTTGCTGGTCAGTCGGGGGTCGGTCTGGGATGGCCCATATAGAAAGCAAGCCTTACACCTCAAGCTTTAGTTACAGACTTTTTACAAATGTTGTCCACCAATGTCCCAACATTGTTACAACACAAATAGCCATGGTCCCCCCCCCCCAAAAAAAAGAACAGTTATGTTCCTATAGATGACCCCCAATAACGACTCCACAGCTCTTCATAACCCAGGTTTCTGATATCACCTTATAGTTTAACTTAACACGATTTCCTTACCTCATTTAAAGCGGGGAAAGGGAACAAAAAGTGAACTAGATCCTCCGTGGCACTATACAAAGGTCACATTTTGAATCAGATATGCCCCATCTTTCCAGATTCTCTTGGATAGCGAGGCAACCCGTGTGTGCCTTAAATATTAAATGGATTGCGTAAAAATATATATCATTAAACATATATTCTTCCTGAAACTGAAATCTCTTAATCGACCGATACAAATACAATGAAGAGCTGTCTTCGATGTGCTGACAAAATGAAACTATATAAGTGTTT
>OZ026626.1:28383530-28488530 GCA_964020975.1 Hermodice carunculata
ATACTTAGATTCATACATGGTTCCAGCCAAATTTCGTTTAACTACAAAAGGCGTGATCCAACCTGACAAATCAGGAGAACCAAAAAGTGACATGCCTACTTTGTCTCTTTTATCTTTGAGACAAAGTGATGAAATTTGGGTTCCAAGTGGTTGGGCCTATATGTTTTGAAAAAACCTAACGTCTCTTGTTAATGAAGAATATTTCAAAGGTTGCGAGGACCAGTTTAAAACCACCAGTTGCCCTTTATGAGGCCTGCCTGTCTTAAGCCAGGAGTACATTTTGTTTCTTCATATCGGTATTGGAATATCAATCGTGATGTTTTGGAAACTCAGGAATCTCTTTGCTGCCATTGTTGGATTGGAATTTATCGATGTGGGTAATGTTTTTCTGAACTATTTGATAAGGTTACGTCTGCCATTAAATAATATGCTAGAATGTGAATTAAATTGAGCACAGAGTTTATCACTGACACAAGTGAAATCAAAATGGAATTTCACTCCAAATTTTTTCAAAGACGAACAATCAAAGTTTCTGTCTTAAATTTGAAAAAGTACTATATGAATTTATTGCAGTATCTTTATCTAGAAGATTAAATTAAACATACATAAAAAAATATTGAAGGACAAGACCAATCAATGCTTGTCAAAACTCAGTTGAAAAAGAGCAAGAAATTTAAATGAAGAACAAAGGACCGAACCAAATTTACACCTGATGACCAATATGTCGCAGTATGTTTAGAAACAAAATTTTTAATTCTTCGATTAACTACACAAAAAGTTTCAAGTCTCAAATTCCAATATACCATTCAGATGAAATGTGAACAATATTGTCAATCAGTTGATATGATCAGAAACGCTTATCACCATCAATCACAGTCAAGATGAAATCATTACTGTGTCAATTTTAAACATACACCTTAATTTATAAATATTGTAAGGCAGATAAAAGCTGACCAACAAATTAGACAAAGTCCCCCATATTGTTAATTTCATGGGACGATAAGGGCGGCAACATCAAATAATGTATGTAGTACCTGTTCTAGCACCACATGAAGGCATGGTATATGCAGGTTATTGGGACTAAATGGGATGTATTAATCGATATATGCCAACACACAGCAAAGCATACCAATACATGACATCACATATTTATCACATGCCTTTAACACAAACAGCATTGTAGAAGCAGCAAGCAACACAAACGTAAGTAGAAGCAACGTAGATAAGATGCCGAAGAAAATGCCTCAGGTCATCTGCTCCCCAACCGCGGGTGGTAACTCCTCTTTGTCGTTACGTCAGGTCGACTGCGTTTGGTTGATACATTAGGATCTCCATTCATGTGACTTCGAGTGCCATTTTGTATATTCCTGAGACTTGCCTGCACTTACATTGTGATTACTTATCTTGGGCACAACAAAGCAAGAGCAGACTTTGTCAGCAAAAACATACATTGTTTATTGCATAATGTTTAGGGATGGTTCAACATTTAAATCATTTTTGAATTAGTACTTTCAGTACGCGGGGGTGGGGGGGGGGACCTGTACACTTCTGCAGATAATAGAAAATGATGGTCATTTGTATCCCAAATTTTGCGGTATTCTGGTATTATTTGTTGTAAGATCGTCATTTTGAGTACTAAGTTGGGGGAAGGAGGGGGTCATGAAATTTTATACTTATTAAAAATGATGATAATGTTGAACCATCCACTACCAAAATAGTTACACAGTAAAAGCGAATGGTATATCTTAAGTGTATATAACCCCTGAAAATTACTTTCAATTTATATCCTTTTCATCGAAAGAGATATGTGTACACAAAACAGCACAGAGACAGACATCTCTCTCTCTCTCTCTCTCTCTCTCTCTCTCTCTCTCTCTCTCTCTCTCTCTCTCTCTCTCTCTCTCTCTCTCTCTCTCTCTCTCTCTCTCTCTCTCTCTCTCTCTCTCTCTCTCTCTCTCTCTCTCTTCACATTTTCGACTTCTTCTCCCAAACCATCAGCTAGATACACTTTAAACATGGTGGGGATGTGCCCTGGATGGGTGTCTACTATTTTGTTTAAATGGTCACGCTCAATTGATTTTGGATTTTTTTAATGATTTTTTTGTTCTTTGTTGGGGGGGGGGGCAAATCTTAAAAAATCTCCGAAAACGCTCACTCAATTGCTTTGATTTCACACAAGGACACTTCCAGGGACTCCTAGTTTTTAATTTGTTCACCAGGTGGCGCTTCAGTTTTTTCTATCTTTAAATGATATTTTTGGTGTGATTTTCCTACTTTTTGACTTCCTCCCCAGAACCATTACTCAGATTAACCTGAAACTTGGTGGATATTTTCCTTGAGGAAGGGCCAAACAAAGTCCTTCACTAGGTGGCACTGCTGTGGATTCCTGATTTTCAACGATTTTTTTCAGTTCAGGTACTTATCAGTCAATGCACCTTTCCTATTGATTACTATGCAAGTCAATGGGCATTCTAATGTTAATTTCACATTTTCGATTTCTTCTCCAAAACCGTCATCCAGATTGACTTCATGCTTGGTGACAATGTAGCATGGGTAGGTTTCTACTAGGTCTCTGCAAACGGTCACACTCCAGTGATTTTTAGCTTTTAAATGTTTTTTTTGGTTCTTTTTTGGAAAAGTCTAAAAAAATCTTCTTTTCCACGACCGTTCACCCAATTGCTTTGATACGACATAAGAGCACTCCTAGGGACTCCTAGTTCTTAATTTGCTCACCAAGGGGTGGTGCATTTTTTTTTCATTTTTTTTTAATGAATTTTTGTGTGTCTTTTTTACTTCTGACTTCTTCTCCAGATTCGTTTCTCAGATTAAGTTGAAACTTTGTGGATATATTCCTTGTGAAAAGGTCAAGCAAAGATATTCACTGGGTAGCACTGCTGTGGATTCCTGATTTTTAACAATGTTTTTCAATTCAGGTAATTATCGGTAAATGCACCCTTTCTATCGCTTACTATGCAAGTCAATTGGTATTCTGATGGTAATTCACATTTTGGACTTCTCTGAAGAGAATGTCGTCAGATTCACTTTAAGCTTGGTAGCAATGTACCTTGGGTGGGTGTTTACCATGTTTGTTCAAATGGTCACGATCCAGTGGGGTTTTTGTTGTTGTTGATTTTTTATGTTTTTTTTCGAAAATCTTTAAAAAAGGTTTTAATGGAGAAGTTTAACATGTGAATTTCATGTAATGGTTTTAACTTAAATAAGTTTGGCCAGATTTGTGCCAAACTTGGTAGGGATGTACCTTTTATAAGTTTCTACCTATTTTGTGGAAATAGGCATGCTCTAGTGATGTTTGGACCTTGACCTTATTCCCAAAGGTCACAGGACAACTGACACGATGCACATGTCAGTTTTCTATAAAGGTTAGACCTACTGATAAAAGATAACATAAACGGGACAATACCAACAACACAAGACCGTGCTGAAGCGTGAGATTTACATCTGGAACTATGTCATTGACACTAGCAATTGCAGGCCCAACTCCTTTTAGTTTGAAGCTATCAGTCCGGAATATACATTCATATACTCTGAAAAAATCACACCATTTTCTATTTGAGAACATTCTAAACAACCCCACAATACTGTCTGTAAAGTAAATGCGACATGCTGGGAAATTGTAGTCTTTAGTAATATTTGCTGACAGTTAAAGAAGAAACGCCATGTACATGTATTTTCAATAGAAAAACTGCAGTGATGGTGTATCCTTCACGCCCATCCTACGTTCGAATTTAATTAACTCGCATGAAGACGGCGGCAGAACCGTTGAAATGAAAAAAATTTGGCAGTGAAATTGAACAGTGCTGGAAATTTGTTTCCTCGGACAAGCAGCTTCACAATATGAAGATGTCTGCACAGAGTATCTTGAGGTTTACCAGCACAAATGTAAATCAAAATAGAAGATTGGCTTAAAGCTACACACTGGTAATGATATTTTCATATAATCTATGAACCCGCCAGGGAGGTCTCTGGCAATACCTGCGTTCTTTAATTTATACAGAAGACTAGTATTTAAAACCTTGTCAAAAGTTTTTACTTATTTTCGGAATGTGATTCGTACTTCCTTTTACTAATTCACAGCCAAACAAAATTTTATAGTACTGGAGAAGCACTTAGCACCAAAGTAATTTGGTATCAAAACCTGATTGATGGACTGAGATTACAATGTTATCCCAAAAATGTTATGAAAGTGTTTAAATGCTTGTAAGTACCTTTCTAACACAGCTGAGTGGTTCCGTGGGACTATCACTGTTATACGAATTGTCAAAGCCTTCCTATAAAATAGACACAATGTCTACTTTTTTCAAAGTTGAAGGATATTTTGTTTTGGCAAGTGATTAGTTTAAAAGGCTGACAAGTGAAGAGGATGTAACAGGTGTGGTTTGTGCTAGAAATAGGGTCCTTATGACCAGAAGCCTTGGTATCACCAGACTACCTACTGACTTGTACTCTCATGACCAGAAGCCTTGGTATCACCAGACTACCTACTGACTTGTACTCTTATGACCAGAAGCCTTGGTATCACCAGACTACCTACTGACTTGTACTCTTATGACCAGAAGCCTTGGTATCACCAGATTACCTACTGACTTGTACTCTTCTGCGGTACGAATATTGACTAATTTCTGCAATGATGGCAAAATATTTTCTGGCACTCCACTTACATGAACAGACAAGTTACCAACAGCAACTCTTCTGCTTTGAGAGGATTGACTTGTTTCTCAAGTAATGGAAAATATTTTCTGGCATACCACTTAGATACCCAGGGTAGGTTCAGAGATAGAAACTAAATTTTTCAGCAAAAATCAGTTGAGAGGCCGATATTCATCAATTTTGATAAACTTGAATCCACCAAATATGTGACATTTACCAGGCAACTATCTTTCCATTAATTCTGATAGTCAGTCGAGTTGCTAACGGTTAGGTGATGACTGCCACGGAACTGAAGGTAGAAGGTTATCCATCCTGCAGGATTAACCTTCTTCTTGTGGACTAATATATCTGGAACAACTAGCTGTAAATAATGGTGAAGTATTGTCCATATATTAGTTGCAATTGGTCTGGTTGTTACAACAGTTGTCCCTCACAGTTAACAGACTTACTTGGATCACTAGAACTATTGTGCAGGCCACATACCTATCAATTTGGACGACAAATTAACCGCAGAATCAAGAGATGATACTGCAATTGATGTGGACAGAACCTCACCTGTGAAGGAAGCAAAACTGTCCAAGTTCTCTGGCTTCAAGATACCCATACTGTGTACTCCTCACCTAAAGTTACCTGACTTAACACTATTTTGCTGGTTTGTTTTTCACCCCCATTTCCTCTTGCATGCCTTTTCTGCAGGAGTCTGCATTGACCTGGACTTCACACATCACACAATCACTCAACCTAATTGCCATTATGTGATGAATGAGATAGCATTTTAGCAAAAGGATTAGGGGCTCTGATTAACTTTCTCCCTGAACGTCTCTTTTCAAATGTAAGCAAAATAGGTTTACATGTTAATTTTCAGAAAATGCTATATTGAATTGACACATTGATCATAAAAATCGCCTCTCAGAATGCAAGCTTGTGCATCTGTTTTTTACCAAGAAGCAAAAAGAAAGTGGGCATATGCCGCTTTTCTGGTAATTAAGATATTTAGTAAAAGTGAGAAGTAAGCTGGTGAATGTGCACTTTGGCAAGTGGCTTACTTCAAAGAATAATGGACTTGAGAAGGTAAAAGAGAAGCAAGGTGAAAATACATTTTTTTGGTAGCTGAGGCATACACATCATGTCATGTTTCACCACAGAGAACTATAGCTTCAATGGATGTCTAAATGTCGTCGTACCACATTGGCTGGTTCTTCTAAATCAGGCTTAACAGGGACTTGTATAATGATGTAATCCCCGTGTTCCTTGTCAGCTATAATAATTGCTGTACCAAATAATTCACATCTTGGAGGTACATATGGCATGTTGTGTCTATCCACTTCAACCACGTATGGATGGAACAATGGTATCTCCTATGATGATAAAACTGTACCACAATTCCACAAGACAATCATGGAGCAATAGGAAATCCAATATAAGAATGATCGAGACTGTAAGAGGGGCTACATATACACCACAGGTAGATCCTTACTTCCTTGAAGTGATGAAAAATTTTCTCAACACAGTAACATATTTTAATCCCCTCTTTCGTAAATTATTTATACTGCTAAAGAAAGGATTAAAATAGGTTAGTTTCTTCATCTTGTTCAAATATATGTTGATCTTCCTGGCAGTCTTCACAGATGTTGATTTGCACAGCTGTATTTACAACACCTTCTGCCTCTTGTAGATTTACAAGAAATACGATGTTATAGCCTTGATTCAAGTGAAATGCCACTTCTCTAAGTTTGATACCAATTACATAATTGACAGTCATATCCACATGAGAGGACGGGCAGTTTTGGAGAATTAGGTAAACAATGAATACGTTCTCTAGCAAAGTGCAAATTGCTCTCACAGATGAGACACATTCCTGTATCTTTCTTACCCCTATTGTTGTTGATAAATCCTTATCTGTATGGCTGTTTCTTAGACTGAATTGCTTGCCAATTAACTGGCCCCTGGTATTTACAATTTCATTTATCAGAAAGGTCATGCTTTGTATCCCTTCTTTATTCCCATTTTCATGTCAGAGGAAATGGATTAAGCTGTCTTTTTGCCACTCTTTGTTCAAATATGATTCATATGCATCCTTTTGCGTAACCCTGCCAAGAAGTAAGATAAACCTTCTTCTCCATCCCGACAAATGGTCTGAAAATGTTTTAGTGAGGTGATCCTTTCAGCGAAGATGAGTGAATTACTCAAACAAATTAAAGTTGTGACATACAATTGTCATAGGATACGTCATGCATACCCACTATATACAATTTATGTGACAATCACGATATTTGTTTGACACAGGAGCACTGGCTTATAGAAAATGAATTACACATACCTCAAAATATACATAGTGATTTAAATGCTGTAGGTATATCTTCTGTGGATCCATCTAGGGGCATTTTGAGTGGGAGACCTCATGGTGGCATAAGAACATAGGGCCTATTATTACATTTAAGATTTATGATGATGACAAACTCATTAACATTGAGGTAAACACACTCAATGTTAAAATTGCATATACATGCCATACGAATGTTACAATAATCTGGAGGACTGCATTCATTATTTAAGTAAAATTACGCAAATAGTGATGAAGTGGACACACCAAATATCTTTGTTATTGGAGATTGGAATGCTTATCCTAACTGTAACCGTATATTTTGGTCAGAAATGTCATGAGAATATGTATAATTTCTCAGACTGTCTGCTACTAGCTGATGTGGACGATGTTTATACTTATACGAACCAAGCCACTAATACTACTTCGTGGCTTGATTATTGCATGACAACTTCTTCTGCTCATGATAGCATTGCTGATATTTGGGTTTCACGTGATTATATAACGTCTGATCACTTTCCTCTATCAGTTTCTGTTAACGTAGATTTATTAGCTCATAGTATTGCTAACAGTATTGATATACACCATGGCACCAAGTTCAATTGGTCTGCAATGAACGATACTGATAAAAATGTTTATTTAGAAGTTACAGATAAATACCTTTGTAAGATTCCTTGTCCCACAGAAGCACTTCTGTGCACTGATGTTAATTATACAAATGTTGATCATAAACATGCTTTATCTTATTTTTATGATAGTATTGTTAAAGCCCTCCAGGGTGCTGCTGAATACCCAGTTGAGACCTATTCATCTCAAGACTACAAAGTTGTGTCTGGTTGGAATGATTATGTTCATGAATCACATAGTATTGCCCGTAAGGCTTATGTTAGTTGGAGGAGCTGGGGTTAGCATAGGTTTGGTCCCCTGTTTGAAAACATGGCAAGAACCAGGGCAATTTAAATATGCTCTCCCCTCCTGCAGACATAGAGAAGAAACTGCTAAAGCTGATGCACTGGCCCGTCATCTGGCCCACCATGACACTCGTGCATTTTGCAAAAAAGGTTAAGATTATAAACAATGAAAAAATAACTTTCGCTGCTAATATTGATTGAGGTACGGGTGCCACACTGGTGGCACATATCTGGTTCAACTATTACAAGCAGTTATACAATTCTGTTACAAATAGCTCAGCGCAGGATTTTAAATTTGATATGTCCTACTCTGATCACACGAGAGTATGTGAATTCGAAGTACAAAAGGCAATTGATAATATGTCTCAAAATAAAGCTTCAGGTAAAGAGAGTTTATGCAGTGAAAATACTAGGTATTGCAGTAAACGCTTGGTTTGTCTCTTGTCCATGTTATTTACCAGTTTAATGGCGCATGAAGATTAACCTAGACAACTGATGATCATTATTCTCATCCAAGTAGTTAAAAATAAAGGTGGTAATTTATCCAACAGTGGTAACTTTAAGCCTATTCCTGTTTCCTGTGTAATCTCCAAAGTTCTAGAATTTGTACTGTTTCATCGATGTGAGCAACAACTTACTGCATCTGAATATCAATTTGGTTTCAAGTCCAAACATTCCTTTGGCATGTGCATCTATATTTTGAAGGAGGTTTTACATATGTATCATACCCAGGGCTGTCCCCTTTTCCTGTGTTTGCTTGACGCTTCAAATGACTATGATCGGGTTAACGATGGTAGAATATTTACTGATCTTTTGCACAGAAATATACCTTTATATATTGTACGAATATTGGCTGTATGGTATTCCTAACAACAGTTATGAGGTCTCTGATTATTTTTCAGTCTCTAATGATATACGGCAGGGTGTGGTATTGTCCCCTCGGCTTTTTAATTTATATATAGATAAATTGAGTTGGAAACTGATGAATACCAAAAGTAGTTGCAATTTAGCTGGTGTTATGATTAATCATTTGACATATAATGGTGACTTGCTGCTGCTTTGTCCCTCTGCCAAAGGTCCACAAAAGTTAGTTAATATATGTCGTAGTTTTGCTACTGAACGTGACATTTTTAATGGTAAAAATACTTACTGTATATTATTTCAATCATTATCTTTCAAGCTGCATAAATTACTGTTTCGTTTTCTAAATGGTAATGTATGTGAATGACCTAAAGTATCTGGGTATAATCCTTTCAGATTCCTGTGATGATGATGATGATGATGATGATGATGATGATGATGATGATGATGATGATGATGATGATGATGATGATGATGATGATGATGATGATATACAGGGACAGACGAGAAAATTTTACATACAGGCTAATCCGGTATGAAGAAAATTTTACCACTGCTCCTATGAAGTGAAAAAAATGTTATTCAATTCATACTGTACATCTTTGTATTGTGCGTCTTTGTGGACTCATTTACTAAAAACTCTATTCCCAAGTTGCGGGCTGGTTATAATAATGTTAAAAAAAACATATTTAATTATGCCCGCGATTGAAGTGCCAGTGAAATGCTGGTTTAAAACAGAACGGATACCCTGTGGAGGAAACAAGCTTTTAGTTTGAGACTGAGATTGCAGCACAGTTATAATGCCCAAGTTCAAAGGGTTTTTGTTCTGACATTTTGTATTTGTCGCCTGTAACTAGACACTGGAATAATTTGTTATACTTGCATTATGATTAGTGTATTTTTTACAGGATTAATATAACGTGTCATTGTTATCTCTATATGTACTGTTTTCCTTGAGATACTTATGGTTTGTCTGAATACAGTGTTTATGTAATTTGCTTCAACTTGTATGTTGGGCTTTCTTACATCTGCGTTCTCTAACATCTACACATATATACTTTTTATGTTCACCTTTTTCACTATGTACCTTATACCGTTTGCTGTATCGTGTCTGCGATAAAACAACATTCATACATACATATGCATATATACACACATAATTTCATTATTATGATTAAAACACAAGATGGCGATGATAATGATGCTGAAGATGCTACTGATGGTAAAAATATGAAAAAAATGAACGTCACAAAGGTCTATCACTAGTAAACTGTTCATCACAAATAAATGTCCCTAAGTGTTAAAATTAAATACACAGGTAAAATGTCCATCACTTTGAGATACAGGTAAAATGCCCATCAGTTTAAAAATGAGTATAATGTCGACCACAAGTAATCTGGCCATCGTGTATAAAATTAATATCCCTTCAGTTGAAATATTTTGAACTAGGTACCTGCTTTTGTTTGCATGGAACTGTTAATCTAAGCCATTAACCTTTGTAGCCAGGTCCATGACTGCATGTAAAAGAGTAATATCCCTTTCCCGAAAAGCATAATTCTTGAGTATGTTGACTGACTGGTCAGCTAAATCTCCTGTCACTGTCACTCTGGACGCGTATCTTTCTCTGGTTCTTCATACAGTTCATCTGTGTCCTCACTTGCCATGATATCTGATGCAAGGAGATCCCAGCTAGTGCCACTAGTGCCTGTCTCCACAGCAGGGTCAAAGCATGGCTGTAACAGTGGTCACACCCAAGCACTGACTCACTAAGCCTTGGCGCTCAAACTGGAATGCTATCCTGATCAGCCTCCTCTGACTCCATTCGGGTATCACTGCACTTAGAATCAAACCCAGGTTCAACCAAAATACTGTCTAATTGTGGTTGTTCCAACTTCCTCCCATGATCTGGCAGCTTAATAGATTGTTTGCGATAGATCCACCGGCTTCATGAGGTGGCATCCAGTCAAACTGGCTGAATTTCCATTAGATATAAAATATGGGCTAGTTGTTTCCTTTGGAATATAAACTTGATTGTCTGGATTATGCCTTGGTCCATGGGTTGAAATTCTGAAGTTGCGCTTGGCAGGGATGATGTTTAATGTTACTGAAATCAGCAACTGGGTGGGAGGGGCATTGTCCAAAAAAACCAAATTCTTTCGGTTATGTCTTTTTATTTACCTATTCTATTTCCGAAACATATCTGAATCCAAATGCCTGTTCATCCAGGCTTTTGGGGTTTGATAATACTGCATATGTAAGTCAGCAAGGTTTAAGTAGTTCAGAAACACATTACCTATATACATGACCCTCAGTACAACAATGACAGCAAAGTGATTCAAGTGTCCCCAAAACATCAACATTTATCTTCAATACCTTAAAAACAGATCAACAACATCAACATAGCAAGTTCAGTCTCCGTCAACGCACTGTTTATATACAAAAGTGCATGCCTGAAATCATGCAAAGGGAAACAAACAAACAAATAAATTGTGGCACACACACATGCACAGAATACCATGCATTTAGTCCGGATACCATATCTATTTTAGGTTGGCAATCTAAAAATGTGATTTGCTGACTGTCATTTCAAAGATGTGGACTTCAATATGTTGGAGAAACTTGTTGGAAATTCTATCTCAGAATTGGTGGTCACCGAAATACAGTTCCGTTAAAAAGGAGGAATCAAAGGTAGATATTTTTAAAACCAATGAAATGTGCAAATTAATGAAAAATTAATCAAACATGAGATAGAGACAGAATTATGAAATCACAGATAAGACCTTGAGTTCTGTTGGCAAGAAGGATTGGCTACCATTTGGCCTGTTGGGCCTACTGATTAAGTAAAAGATGTAAAGAATGACTTCAAACATCATCCTAAAGTTGGTTGTCTCTCATAGGTGATAAATACTCAGGCAAAGTAAGGACAAACATATGTACAGCGTAAACACCCAATAAGTCTCAGCACTGTTATGTAACTCCACAGTTTTTGACGAGAACATTTAAAATTTAAATGGTCTCCATATAGTTGGATCTGTACTCGATTCTAGAAAGGAATTTGACAATATATTAGATGATATGATCAATAAAAGTAGCTTTTGATAGACCTTTCAAACCAATTATTATTGATAGAAAGACACCAAATAGTTAAAAAAACCCAAAACATTAACCATTTGCATAAGTTTCAACCCAACATTGACAGTAAAGAAATTCACCAGTTACCAAAACAACATTCATCTTCCAACACCAATCGGAAGAAATACTTTACACCTCTGACTTGAGACAGGTAGTCAATGCAAAAAGGGCAAGGGGTGGCTTTAACCGGTACTTTCAACTTTTGAAATATTCTTCATTAACAGCAGGCTTCACTTTTCCCTAAAAATATAGGCCTAACCATTTAAAACCCGAATTTGCTTCTTGTGCTAAAAGAGACAAGGTAGTCCTGTCACTTTTGTTTCTTCTGACTTGTCAGTCAGCTGAGGTTGCAGCAAAAGAAGAGAGAAGACTTGCAAAGTTTTGTGATATTCATAAACACTACATAAACATATTTCAAAAGTGCCTAAATACCATGAGCAAGAGAAAGTGTTCGGGGTAAAAGCAAGAAAATGATTATGGAAGTTGTTGGAGAATATGCTGCAAAATGGGCAAGGAAGGATGAGGTTGATGTTTCCATCTTAGGTAGACGGAAAAGTAAAATAAGGCATATCGGTACAAATAGAATAAGAAAATTGCAGTAAACAACCAAGCACAAGATCGTGTTCTGACGGATTCAGAAGTTGTTTACTTCTAATATGTTTTTGTACCTGCTCATGGAGTATCCAACAGTATCATTTTGATATGCAAACAGTGTAACTGTAAGGTTCTCATTGACGAGTTGGGCATGTTGAACAACGCAAGTCTCCCACACATGAAAAAGTAATTGAATCATTGATATTTTTTTAACAAACATCAACGGTTTCAGTTTCAGTTTGCAAGAAATTTTCTGATATACATGCCCATTTGCCCAACATTTTGTTCACTTCCAGAAGTGCATAAAAATCCCTATTAGTTTAGATTCATAGTAGGTTCCAAATTTTGCTCCATAAAAGAATAGTAAATTTTGGTGTCTTCATGCTTGAGGAAAGTACAAGAATGTTAGTTTAATTACTGTGGTCAGATAAAAACATCTTCCAGTATTAACTAGTTTTGGTTTTTATCCAGTTCGAATATCCAGTTGGAGCAGTTGCATGGTGTTTACAATCCTTTCCCGTTTACACAGATTTCTTCTTGGGACTCCTCCACTTTATACAGAACTATTCCTCATTCTGATTCAACAGAATGTATTAAGCCTATGATATATAAAACATATAAGAAAATAACTTTTAAAGAATGATCATATCTTATAAAGGTGCATATTTTGGAAATGGTATAGAGGACGGGCAGTCTGCATTTTAGTATGATCTGTTTAATGAGTTGTTGAACTTTTTGATTGAAAACATAGATGTCAATTTTATAGATTCCATCCTTAAATAAACAATTGGTATTCCAGTTAGTACCAATGTACGCCACTTTTGGCCTATTCATATTTATTTTATTATTATTAGAATTCAATTGTAAAGCTGCCAAAGGAGAGGAAACCCAATGATAAATATTTTAAGTTGAGTCTTAGATATATCGAGGACCTATTGAGGAATAATAATAAACACTTTGACAATATATTTCACAAGCATACCCTGATGATTTAGAATTAAAAGAAACCACAAAAAATGACATTTAATGTTCATTTCTAGACATGATGGTGTATAATGATAATGGTGAAGTGAGGGTTTATATCATATAGCCAAAGTGATAATTTGAAATTTAACCCAGTAAATTACCCTCATATTGATAGTAATATTCCACTCGTGCCAGCTTATGGTGTTTATGTGTCAAGGTATTTGCCTTTGCTACATACAGTAAAGAACTAATTTTGACAACTCTGAATCCCGCCATTTATTGCTATTTCAAAGCTGGTGAGGCAGAGGTCTTTGTAAATGGAATACAAACAATAATTTCTGAAGTTCCTGTTTAAAAATGGAAATATCTTATACAGATATCCAGTGGATTTGAGATGTCCTATAAATGGTGGAGTACATATGTAAACCTAACAACTGTAACCAGCATTTTATAAAATGAGAGTATGAGGCAAAATATTTTGAATGTTGAGAGTTGATAGCATCAACTTGATTCAAGCTACTACTACATTTGTTGGTACCTGTCTCAAGTCAGAGGATAGATGTTTCCCTCATACTGCATTTGTATGCGTTGACTGATGCATAAAAATAAGTTAAAATTGTTGGTATATCTACCTTGAACTTGATTTGCGTTTTGACCTGGCTTGTTAGAAGACTAAAGGGTTTTGATCACAGATAGTTCACGTTTTGCTCGGCTCGTTGCATTGTGTATTTGTCTATTTTTCATAACAGTTGTTATTTCTATGTTGTCAATATGACATCTCATCTTTCTGAGACATTCAATGAATAGTATAGTGCTTGATGGGTATTCAAGTCTTATTATATCTGGTTATGGTAATCTTGATGGATTTGAAAGGTTTTCGACTTATTCTGATTTTCCACTGTTATATTGACACATATTGGCCTCACTGCTATTCAGTAGATCTTTTATCTAATGATAGAATGTTTTCTTTGGCGGGCTAATTGCCTCCTGCTATAATAATTTCAATTTTTGCTGGGAAAAAAATTCTGTTGCAACTAACAAGACCGCCAAAACATCTCTTGTTGCCACTTAAGTCTCTTTTCGAATGACATTTTTGAGTAGTTATGTCTTGTGTATCTTATATTAACGGACTTACAAGAGGTCAGTCAGTCTGGATTGGGTACAAAAGGGTAGGCACTGGCTCCCTCTAGTCGAATGTATACCCTTCCCTTTTGGGACAACTGTTCCCGGGACTCCGTAGGTAACAGGTGGGAAATATAAAGTGCTTGTTCAGTGAGAAACTCTCAGTTGGTGGACAAGTTGCACTGCTTCTGAAAAATTGCCTTGGCTACGATGATAATGATATCAGTCGAAGTAACCAGTAGCATTCTTACCGGTCCTACACAGATTATTTGGAGCCATTTTGAATATCAAATTAAATCTGTTCATTACACTGATTCGAAATTACTTGATTGCAAACACAACTATGAAAATTCAGCAACTCTGCACACAATATCAGATACTTAAACTAAAAGGAGGAATTCCAATCACATAATAATACAAATTCCATCAAAAATCAAAATTTGCAAAACTTTTCAATCAATACTAGTTCAAAATTTGGTTCAGAGTCCGCAACTGGGAATCAGTGTGCACAATTAAAAATGCAAAAATTGTAAAAGAATTTCACCTACGTTAAAAGTATTGAATTTTGGATCAACAATGAATATATTCTTCATCAATAGTGACTCTGTGACAATCTATACAATCAATATCTTTCTTAAATGTGTGTATTTTTTAAGTCGGATTGGACCTTATTATTGTCCTCTTCTTAATCAAATTTAATGTTGTTTTTAGTATTGATTTCGAATTTGACCAAAAGTCCATACACTGTTATGAAAATTTATTCTTTTTGTATTTTTCAGTTTTATCTTTTACTTGAGCTTTACATTTTAGCGACCAAAGGCAGGAATTATCAACCCCCCCCCCCAACCCCAACCCCCCCAAAAAAACCAACCCCCCCAAAAAAACAACTAATCAAATGGTCTATCTTTGAAATCGCTTGTTTAAAATAGATTGGGCAGCGGTTTCCATTAGTAATATATACACCAAAGATTCTCAGTTCAGGACTCATTATTTTCAAAAGAAAAAGTGACCTTGCCTGTCCAACCAGACCTTTGAGTGCTTCCTCTTCTTCTTATTCTTTTTTTTTTTAGTTAATTGCTTACTAGATGACTGCTTTGTGTAGAATATGAAAAATATCCAGTCACACCCAGTCATAACTACGATAATATGTCAGTGCAAATTTTCAAGATCACTCATGGTAATATTTTTATAGAGGAACGTGTGCAATATGGACAATAGTACTTCCATATATATAGGTTAGACAGGGACAGGTTAGCTTATGGGGAGTAAAGAGTTTGGACTGCGGAATAGGTTAATGACTACTAGGAAGTGGTTCTGGGCTAAATGACACAAATACAATTTCACAACATGGGCAGAAATCCCGACATACTTTCTTAATAGTGTTTAATAGTGACCACAGGCCATCACTGATATATAAGGCAGTGTTTCACATTTCTTGCAATATATACAGTTACAATGATAACTCTCACAAGTAGCCTAGCTGACAATTCACAATTTTAAAATCCTTTTTAAAGCTTCAAATGCCATCAACATAATGTGGGTAATCAGCTCAGTGAAGAACAGTTAAGGTGCATTGCCTCCAAGTTTGAACAGAGTTCTGAGCCTCTGGTTTGAGAAAAGCCACAAATAACGAATACATACAATAAGTCCTTAAAGTACAAAACGTTACAGTCCTAACCGTTGCAAGGCTCAGGGTTCTCCAAAAGTATCCCAGTGCAATGTTGAAGCATTTCTCCAGGAGGCGCAAGACATTTAAATGCTGCAATTATAAACTGTTCATGGACAACAGGTGACAAGCGGGTGGACGATGCACTCTGGCCCATCTTCTAACCTCAGCTGACTGATGAGAGCCACACAATACGTTTTTCTTTAATGTGGATCCCCGAGAATATAGCAAAGCGTCCAGGATGGGACAACTGTATCTATTCTATCCTGTAGAAGAAAATAGAATACTTGGTATTACCAGTTATTAAATGATCATGTACGATGCTCAGACCTGTTGTTCTGTTGCAAAGCTCGTTTGAGCTTGAAACAACGCAAGAAATGTCCGCCTACTGGATTGAATAGTAATATCACAGCCAGGCGCAAGTGTAAATTCTTAGGACTGCTCTTTGAAAAGAGGATAATATGCTCTTTACAAGAAAGCTATTGTATTACTTTTTTTTATTACAGTGATTTTTATTTATATATTCGAACATGCGTTTTTACATCATTCTCACAGCAGCTTTGCTGAATTTAATTGTTTCATAACAATTTTGCATTGGACGTCTTTTTTGAAGAAAAATAGTGTAGGTGGATTTTGTTTCATTCTGAAGGTGCAGATGTCCCGAAATGAGCATATACGTAAATGTTACAAGTCGATCAATTTTTCAATTTGAAATCTCTCATAAAAAGAATATAACTGTGACAGGCAAGCACACCTGTGCTGAAGTGATTCCGCGAACCAGACAAAACAATGACAAGCTGAAGCTGAAATCACAAGCAGCAGTAGGCACACTTAAAATATATCAGCACCATTTGTATACAAATAAATGTATGTCCAACAAAGCTCTCTCGGGTACAGCTAAACCGAGGTTGTTGTTCACACAGTTAAACATTCTGCAGGAAGGTCAAATTCAGGACTGATATATAACTGAACACAAATGCAAAAGCAATTGTAATGTAAAATGAGAAATTGCAAATTCAGATAAATCTCATGAACCCAGTTTAACTACATTTGATGTCACCAAGTTGTTCCGTTAGATCCAATTTTGTGTTTGTGCAAAAGGTATTGTCTTTTGTAATTGGGAAAGGTCTTTTCTTCACAGCGTGAATTACATTTGCGTGGGAAAGGTCGAATGTAATTCACACTGTAAAGAAAAGCCCATATATACTTCAATAATGTATAGGCTATTTGTAGTTTTTTATAACAGATTTAATCATAAAATGCATATCAGAACATGTGTTTCCCATGAACTGCAAGTCAAGTCAAGAAAATTATTTTAATTCGGTGACACTTAGTACAAGTACTATTTTTGGTGGCAAAATCACTCACAGTCACTCACACATGTCTATACATTCAAAAAACGACAATATAAAATATATAATATAAAACAAAAATATACAAATTGTAACTAGAGGTACAACATAATGGATATAGTCCATAAAGTGGTAAAAATACAGTCAGTTACTCAAACTGTACCTTTGCCAAATTATGGTTAAACACTTTGTTCTTAAATGACCCAATTGTCGACCAGGTTTTTAAGTCATGTGGGAGTTCATTCTAAAGTTTGGCACTTGATTTCCAGGTCTTGAGGCAATTAAATATCAGGTACTGCATTTATTGGCAGCTATATCCTGACGCAGACATAAAGTAGCAAGTTGACCTCTTTTTATCTTCAGTGCAAGTGATAAATTTTGAGTTTTAACTGCTTAAGCCTATATGTAAATAAAGTTTGTAGTTATTGAAAAAAAATATTTCAATGGTTGATAGTTGTTGGACTGAAATTTTTTAATATGTGTGATGTTTTTCTATTTGCTCATACCAGACAGGATACTGTATGCCAGGCTCTAACATATAATGTTTTGCCTGACAAATGTAAATATCACGTTTTCTGATATTGAACTTTTTTATTACAAACTAACTGCTATTTGGCATGAGAGCAAAGGTGACGGCGTTTAACATTATAATTCAACTTCTTGTAGTAATGCGTGGGTTTTGATTGCTAAAATGAAGCCATGGGAGGTCCACGTGCGAGAGGGCAGTCATTTCTATGTATAGTTTGAACGACCGAACATATGCTGATTCGTGTCTCTGTGACCATAAATGCCACTGAAAGTAAAATTTCATAGTTTTTGGGTAATCACTGAAATCGCACAATGTCGCAATTTTTTCCCCTCACATGCATGTTGTAGAGTTTTCAAACTGCTACACATATTTTATTCTCCGTGAAGATTGCGCCTGTTATGCATCAATGCAGATGTGACATGCTTATTTTCATAAACGATGAAGTTTCAGTGTATGGACCATGTGTATGTTCGGGAAAGCCCCCGGAACGCACGTAGGTCATTCACGGGTGTGAATTAAACAGATCTGCTCTTGTGTGTTATATTATAGAATTTTTTTTTGAAGAAAGAAGCAGTGATTATCGAAGAGCAACATCCTTAAATTCTTGACTTTATATATCTGCGGCCATATACACATAACGATCTTTAAAAATTTAATATAGAAAATCAGACAATGCCATTATTACACTGGATGTTATTATAAGCCTAACTCCGAGACGTTTTCTTATGGAAAGCAGAATGTTTCCACACAAAATATAAAAGGATATCTTATGGAAATATTGTTGAAGATGGGACGTTTGTTTGATGAATCTTCATAAAATCATGAACATACAAAACAAAACAATAAAATGATATATAAAAACAGAAAAAACAAAAAGTGAAAAATACATAGACTGAAAAAGAAAAGATACAAAAACAGAAGAAGCCGATGTTTTAATTAAGGCAAAATGCTTATTCACGATTTGCTGGTTGTGACTCTTAAATTTGTATTGGACGAATCTGAAAAAATAAGTACAGGTTTTAACACAGCTCAGAGGGATGCAAAGAAAACACAAATATTCGAAATATTTGACAACTTTGCCTTTACTGAGGTAAATAAATGTGCAATGTTATCAGGTTTATGTAATACCCATTTGGCACAATTTTGTCATTTTTGCTATTTTCTCTAAATTAATGGCAAATTACAGGTTCTAGACAAAACACGGTGAATAATTGAAGACAATGTATGCTCAACAAAGTAATCAATGACCAATGAATCTAATGACTCACAGTAAAGGCCTACATTAATGAACCACATCTTACTTTGGAAAAGGAGATCGGCGATTTCTGATGATTTGATTTGCGCAGATGAAATTAGGCTTCAGAAATGAAGGGATGGAGATTTATGAAGCAGCAATCATCCCTTGGCCAAGTTATCCTTTATGAGACAAAATAGGACATAGTTGATACAATGTTAAAATAGTAGATAACACATTATATTAGACTATAATCTAAGTATGGACCAGTTTGAAAACCACCAGTTGCCTTTGTGGGGTGACTACCTGTCTCACCTGAGTCAAGCGTGGTATTTATTTCTTTACATTGTTATTGGAATGCATGGTGATGTTTTGATAATTCTTGAATTACTTCTGCTGCGCTTAACTCTCATTGTTGGATTGGAATTAATGAAGATGGATAATATATTTTACGAACTGTTAACTGACCTCTGCAGTCTTAGCAATTTTTACTTGACTTTTTGCACCTGAAGACTATAGCATGTAAAACCAAACACTTTATCATATATCATACTTTAGCACTGTAATTTTTAGACCGGTTCTGAAGAGTGCAGGGCATGTATCGGAATTTCCGTGCTCCATCACCAAAAATCAAGGAAAGGAAAGCAGGGATATATTCCAGACATAGACTCTGTTGACATTTGTGTTGCCATGGGCACTATTGTTGACCTTGCAAACAGGCCAACAATCCAAGTTCAAACCTGAATGGGATCACTGGACTGCGCAGGATCACACAATAGATCCAATCTGGGGAAATGTGTACTTGTTCGGTGTGATCACACAAACAAGATTAGCAGTTTATCTCTACTTTGCCCACCATCAGGTTACGCGTAATTTTCACAAACAGCACGGTGTGTCTATATACCAATTAAATGTACTACCCACTGCCTTTTGTCACATTATTTTGCTGGCTGGTGACATACATTATACATAATACATGTGAGGTGTGCCCGAGACCAGGACCCAACACTAATAGAGCTAGAGAATGTGATGATAGTCAATTTTGGATACATAAAATATGCTAATATATCCAATGAACTGTGTTACTACCACATGTGATAGGAGAAGATTCTGATTGGGGTTGTCCAAAATGCGTAACGTTTGATCAACATTTTCAAAATGTGATGGACATCTCGTTAGGCACTTCATGTACCTTGGTCTCTGACCCACAATGCAGCTCAGATTTGCACTGCTTATCTTTGTTGAGCTCAAGATATATCTATAGCTGAAGCTGAAGTTGAAGTCCAATTTAGCTCGGCCTATCTCGAAACTTTTGCTTGAGGAGTCTATCCAGATCACCTGAGGCTGGGCTGTTTACGCAGTTCCCTTCCGTACTGTGTTTATTAAATGGTGCACCCGTTATTTTGACATGGTTTTCCAGAGAAACATGACTGTATTCTGTTCGAATCGGAATATACATAGGATGGAATCATTGACAAAGGTTGTCCAACCCATCACGATTCTCGGACACTTAGCATGCTTTTATCTCTTACGTTATTATAGAGTCGTGCCAGACCTCGCTTGACGGCAAAGGGGTCAAATCTTTGAATAACGGGACATTTTGCAATGGCATTTCCGGTAGTGCAGCTTACAGAGATCTTCACCAGTCCCAACACTTTTAGCAAGGTCTATTCATTATTTAAGACATTTGATTATATGGTATTGCACGAGTCAGCATTGACCTGACGTTGCAGGAAACACGACCTTCAGAACATTGAAGTTCTTGTGGCGTTTTCTCAATCACAGGCCGCAAAGGATAGGGTTTGCTGGATGCAATGATCGCCCTCACACCAATTCTCTGAGTAAAATTCTTCTATTGTTTGCAACATACCTACACACTCACACACGCACGCACGCACGCACGCACACACACACAAAAATGTATAGATATATGCAAACAAACATACATACATGTATACACACGTACGTACATACAAGAAAGCTAAGAATGGAATGAATGTCTACGTCAAGACATACGGCGCAGCAACTCTTGGAATTATATGATTCTAGAAATTATGCATATCACATTTATTTTATCTATGCCCAAGTGTCCACGTGCATATAACATATACAAGATGGATATTATTAACACGGAATAATTCAATCAAAGGGGCCTCATGTTGGGTAATGATTACCCTTTTGCTCAACCATTTAGCAATTATTTCTATTTATCAATACTTTGGTTTACATAAACGAAACCAGATGAACAGTACCATACTGATCTACACCAGCCCTTTTATGACTAAGGTTTTTTTGCTCAATGGTTCCAAACATCCAATCATACTTGACAGAGCTTGATTTCAAATGGAAAATTTTAACAGAAACAAGGCATAAAGCAATCTTGTATCACAAACTATAGCTATTGATATCAAAAATTAAATAAAAAAGGTCACACTCATGTGTGACATCGGCTCCTCCCATTCTATTACCGTAAACTATTTAAGATGCAGAGACACTCCTTGTTAAAGTGCACGGATAAACTTGTATCATCATGGGTGTTTTTTTACACCAGAGCTACATTCACAATGGGGCCATACTGCTCAAAAGTGTATCATTAGACAGTGTCCCTTAGCAACACTTTCGGAACTACATTTACCAAAAGTGTAAATATAATATCAAGATACACAGTATCAAGATACATGTAAATTCTGTCGGATTTTCCAAATATAGATTAATGTGAAGAATTTTAGTGCCTTGTTTCCAATCATATTTTTTATAACTTGTTTGAAACCTGTGATTTTATGTCAAGTTTTAAGGGTGAAAAATACAGTACCAATTATTAAGAACCACTGGATATCTCACTGTCTCAAAAAAAAACAAAAAAAAACAAAAAAAAAAAAAAAAAAAAAAAAAAATCCGAAAAAAAGAAGCAAAAAACCCCAATGCATCAGGCAGAGTTCTCACTGTAGATTAGGGTAATGTGTAGGAGGAAGTGGTTCTGGACAAAAAGACACAAGTATAATTGTTAAAGGTATAATAGGAGACGATAGACAACGAAAATAAGAGAATATGAAATTAATAAAATATCTAATAAAAAACGCATTTTTCTAGAATTAATATTGAAAACCAAATAAGATACCCATTTATTTGTGTTTCTGTCGTTTATTTGTTTTCACTTTTACCCATAATTAGGCAAATATAATGAAACTCGTTAATCATGGGTACTTTGCTAAAATCATGTTCAATTACACCCAGCTGCTGCCACGTTAAAAATTGTGTAGTGGTTCCACACTTGTGTTTTTAAGAGGAAAAATGCTATCTGTAACAAATTACTAACACTTTGCAATGAAGTGAACTTTTTTCCTTTATAAGGCATTTGCCCTTTGATATTTGATGCATAATTTTGTTAAGGTAGCCGCATAGTGGATTACTGTACATACTATATAATTTTTATGTGTGTTTGGGCATCCGAAAATATTTCCTTTCTCCAGATTTAGAGATCAAAGTATTCCCAGAGCAGCAGTTCTCCCTTTTAGTTATTTACACATTTTCAGTTGGCATACATATTTTGTATGTGTACCGTATGACCTCATCCTTATAACATCTTACCCCAGCAAAACGGGTCATACATTTTAATATGTCAGATTAAAGCGTCCTACTATACAGGAATTTTACTTTGCGTGCCTCAAAACTAATGTCATAAAGTGAATATATTAGATAACAGCATGTCCTTATACATTAAGAGCTGAAATCCCTAAACAAGATCAACCAGGAATAAAGCCACCCGGAAATAATAATATTATATGGTACTGTGATTTGGAGTGTTTTTGGTTGCATTGATCACCACAATCACCATGCAGCGACGTAGTCGGCATTATCTACATGTCGCGTGAATCTGTCAACTATATTTCTATATATTTATTACCATCACAAGATCTCTTGTTGATAAGATGCGAAATGTATATAGCTCTTCACTGTTAATTTTTGAAATTTAAAGGATAATTACACGGTTCAGCTGTTTACATAGAATTGTATGGCAGCTCACAAATGTGTGTCTTTCTGAAAGCAAAAGTTACTTTCTCCAGTGTCTTGTGCACAGTTGCTGCCCCCCCCCCCCGAGGTATGTACATTTCCACTTACAGAATGTATATCTTTAGTTTGGCCTATTATATCTTTAAAACCAATATATCTCTTATATATTAGGTCTTCGTGGTAGCAGGGGAGGGCGTGAACACAAACAGAACATGTCCTTTCACCTTGAACAAATGATTTAATAATATAATTAGCATATTTACCTCTTGATAAAAAATCTTTGGAACCCCATTCTTTTTTCTTAATGTGTACATAGAACATTTTCATGTTATCAATCCCCAAAATCCATCTGACCAGTTCTGTCCTTCTGTCGCTGTTACATTCCCAAAACATACAAGTACACAAATTTTAGCATTTTAGTGACGTATTCAACAGATATTTGTAAAGCTACGGCATATCGGCCAAAAAGGGTATCATAAGTCTTCAATTCATAACTGTCTTGAGATATTTGGGAGCCAAAACCAAACCAGAAGGGAGTAGACGTAAAATGTCCTATGTCGTGCAGAGTAGGTTGCAGCACGACCAGAAGAGTTGTTGCCATCGGCATAATGCGAACGGCCTTCAAGCATATCTTTATTGATATTTCAGAAGATGCAGAAGACAGGCCAGCTTCATATTCCCTTCTAGATTATACACAACTGTATCAAAATCTCAAAAAAGGGAAATTATTTTCTCTATTTTTAAAACAAGATAGACAAAATACATTCAAGTAAATAAAGCCGTACGTCAACAATACTATATTAAATTTGAACTTTCAGTCTGTAATGGTATTCCAGTAAAAACCGTACAACACAGCGAAACAAACGAAAAAAAACTTTAACTGATGGACGTACTGAAGTATAAACGGAATTAAGGATGGAGGCAAGGAAAGCAAAATGAGGGAGTAACAGTATTGCAGCCGTCAGTTCAAATACCAATGATTGTACTTTTGTGTAAATCATATGTGTAAAAGTCAACAGGATCTTAATATGGGAATTAAATTTCAAATGGTCCCCATTTTTATGCGAGTGATGTGTTTTGTTAACAATCGATTTTTTTGCAGATGTGATTGTCATGGAGACTGTTTTTTTCGTCCACTTTTTGTGCTTCGTATTTATGCTACAGATCACACACGGTAGTGGAGGTCAGCCAGGTTATTATGGTTGGAGTAAGTAATATAATTCTCTCCATCCTAGTTGAACGTGGCATTGGTCTTGCACTTGCACTGTCTTGCAGCCTAGAGCTGACTTCATATTGAATTGCCTTGCTTTCGGTATTTAATAGCGAGAACTGAGTGAAGGAGGCCTGTAAAAATGATAAAATTAATCATTACAGGGTCCCACTGGTCAAGCTATATACTGACCCCAATATAACAAATTGTGGCATAACATTGCATGCTGTGTGAGACAATTGATGTTCAGGCAAATTTTGGCTTTCATATTTCGTGTATTTGAAAAGAAAAATTGTTAATGACCAAAAAATAAATATATGGGCGGAAAGTAATATGAGTAAACAGTCTTAACATGAAACAAATTGCAGGTACAAATATGTCCGAAATATGCTTTCAAATATTTTATTCCACCCTCATCGTCAAAACAGCAGAAATTCAAGGTAACTTTCTGTTTGAAACATTGAAAACATCATGAAACTCGAAAGTTTTGAACATTCAGTAACGATAACTAGTACAATAAATTTCACGTCTTATTCATTTGTACAACCAAGGAACTGAAAACGTGAGAAATTCGTACTATTGAAAGTTCGGTATGTCTCTATACTTTTTGTTGTTATTAAATGCAGTAAATATGCCAAGGAAACTTCATTAAGGAGTGGCCGTGATTGTAAATCGAACATTATTGTGACCCGTTCACATAATGACTCAGAGGAAGTGGTTCTGGACCAAACGACACAAATACAATAATTATTTGGAAGATAGCATAAAGATATGCAGGAGTATAATTCAGTGAGTTCTGGAAGACACACATATAAGTAATAGATGCTGACAATTGTTGACACAACCAAACTGCTCAAACCTTTTTTGATTTTCAGGAGGCTTAAGTATTCATTTAGCTTTCTATGAATGTGTCCAGAGACATAGAAACACCGTTTCACAAAGATGCATTTTTGTCCATCAATGCTTGCTGTCTGGGTATTGGTCATTCAAATTTTGGATTTTCGTAATGCAATGTGATATTTTTCGGTGCTCTTTTGTTGCTGGTCAGCGCACATCTGAACAGTTTCTGAGCTGGAACAATTCCCAATACAGCACTTGTACTATATTAATTTTGATGAACTGGGCCGGGTTGACTATGGCATTCACGCATATCGGCCATCATTGACCTATTCTTTTTTTCAGGTCGGGATATTTTGATGCAGATTGTATGTGCGTCTTCCACTGCCGCTTAGTAGGCTAGTGGCCAAGGCCCCAAACTGTTCGGATACTCTTCCCCACGGTAGAACAAGCTACAGTCCATTCTTTCAAAGATTATTCAATTTGACTTTAGGAAATGACGGTTGCGGTCGTTCATTTTGGGGTAGTATGTTTTATGGCCACAAATAAGAAGAATCAGCGGCTTTATATTGTTTAAACTCTACGTACTTGTTTTTGGAGAATAAATGACCCAAAATATGTTCACTAAACATTGTTGAAACTAAAGTAAATTAACCAGAAAATCTGCATGATTTAAACCAGTAACATTGTTTGACTCTTTCGTTTAAAAAACTTGCAAAATCTAGCAAATTCGAGCGCTTTTTCGGTTTTGACCTTTTTGGACACATAACATGCAGCATAAATGAAGAAATCATTGACAAACGTGCACTTCTTTGGTGTCATAACATTCAAATTAATACGGCTTTATGGTTGTATGCCAAAAATGATTATACGGTAGGACGTATAAATATTATACCCCCTCCCTATTTTGTTTTGTTGCCCAAAATTGCTAATGTACAGACATTGATGTTTTTTGGTACTATCTTCCATATAAATATAAATCAACTGAATATATTAACTGTTTTGACATGATGTTTTTATTTTCATTGTTTTGGATATATTACAATTTTGACATGATATTTTCATTTTCATTGTTTTGGATAATAGATGTATATGGTTTGTGACGTGGTGTGCAAAGACCATATTGTTAGTAAAAAAAAATGAAAATAAAAATGAATTTACAGGTTTTATCAGAGATTTTGTTTGCAAATACATCTGTTCATGGGGAAGGTACAGCATTTTAATCTTCTCTTTTGTGTTTTTTTTTCTCTGAACAACATAAAATATGGTCTATGAATTGCAAGGTACATGGATTTACAATGCCAACCTTTTTTCCACAGCAGAAAAATGTTGATATTATAATTGTAAGGCATGTTATAAACCAGGAACATCCCCAAGCGACAGTGCAATCTCGTCTATTACTTCACAAACATAGATGCAAAAGTGTGCTCATCCACACTTGTATTGTATATGGGGTCCCACTTTTGAGAATAGTCTATTATGGCAGTCTAATGTTGCCGATTCCCAAGTTTTCTTAAGAAAACAGATGTTTTAAAAAAATTCGTTCTTTAAGGGACAGAATATTGTAATCATTGTTCTGTTAATTGTAACTTGATATTTGTCGTCATATCCTTCCCATCCGGCACCATGGGACACATTCATAATCGTGATACGTTTGTTCAATCATAAAAGACACATTTTTTGGCATATAACAATAAAGCCGGATTAATTTGAAAGTTTTTGGTACCAAAGATGAGCATGTTTGCCAATAATGTCTTCATTTATGCTGTTTTTTTGTGTGTCCCAAAAAAGTCAAAACCGAAAAAAAAAGGGGAAAAAAATCGCGAATTTGCTAGATTTTTCACGTTTTATATGTAAAGGAGTCAAAAAATGTAACTGATACAAATCATCCAGATTTTATGATTAATTTACTTTAGTTTCAACAAATTGTTGGCGTCTCCTAAAAATACTTTGTGTCCTTTATTCTCCAACAGTCTGTCTTTAGATACACAATATACACCGGCAAATTCTTCTTATTTGTGGCTTTAAAGCATACCTACTCCCAAAATGAACGACCACAACAATCGTTTTTTAATGCCAAATTGAATAATCTTTCCACAATGGATGGTGGCTTGTTGGTACCCGAACAGTTTGGGGTCTTTGCTGCTAGCCTAATTGTCGTTTTAACATATGTAAGATTGGGTTTCTATTAAAACTAGGTCGTCCAAATAAAAGGTTCATAATAATGACAGTTTTGGGCATGTGGTCTTCTGTCGGGACTGACAGAATATTTTAAAAAAATGGATACAGTTGATGTAGCAGTGGTAGAGCTAATTTAGTATTGGAAGCGCTGCTTGCTGAGATAGTCTATGACATGTTTAACTCAGTTTTCAAGAAAGCACATTTCCAGGCTAAATAAAGAATACCAGATGAAATTGCAGCATGCACATGAAAGCGTATGATATTAGAAGGCGAGTGGATTTGACCCGAGCCAGAACGTTCATATTTACAGTTGATTGAAACACGCACCTGCTGATTTTTTTACCGTGAACGATGCGTATTTACGTATTTACTGGTTCATGAAGGATTTTTGCTTTGAATATTTGTATTGCGACGCGAATGGTGGCCGAGATTCGAGCCAATGTCCCATGCACACAGCTTTTTGAATTTGTGTACTTATGGCATGGATGTTATTTTAACCAAATCAGCACAAATACACATCCATCTCCACTTTAATATTCAGAAAATCTCATTTGAAATCAGTTTGTGTTTGTTTAGTCCTGAATAGTGGTCGGTTACTGTATTTACGTGACCTGTGAAATAGTACATGTTTCCGTGATGCCATATATGAAAACTGTAATCGGTGTTAACCCTTACAGGCTCCCTCGCGCAAAAGCGCGTGGATGGAACTTCTCGTCTGTCTGGAAGCTACGCCGGTAATCAAATTATTTCGAATAAAAAATTTATACAAGATCTGTTGGGATAACATGCCTTGAATCATCGGTTTGTCCTTGCACTGATCAGGCAAAATGGGCGGGATCTTGGAAAGGTATGGACTGGGTAATCAAAGGAGTATTAAACCAAAGGCAAGAGAACTGAAATGTCGCCAAACCTCATTAGTAAGGCAGTTGTTTGACGTAACTGTTGCTTTAATGATACTCTCTCTGTGGCGTGTAATTTTTTCGCCATGGTCATGTAAAGAGGAAGGCATTAAAAACAGACAAAAAAAAACAAGTTTCGCACTGTTGCATCTCACACTTGGCATACCCATATAAAGCCCAGTCCATGCTGCCACAGCTAGAGTCATGGGAGCCCTAAGAAAGGCTACCTTTTGCCTTTCCTCTCTTCAGTGGCCATACTCTCTTCCGTCTCCCTAAAACCTAACACAGCAAATCTCCTTTCCCATCACTCCAGCAGGAAGCCCTTCCCTAAGTGTACCCCCATTCAACTTCCTTTCATTCCCTCCTTCAGTCCCATAACCCATGTTAATGTATCACTTTCTGCCATATTTCGAACTTGTTCTATGATCCAACATACCTCATCTTTTTCAATCCATCCCCCAAACAGTCTATCCTGGATTCTGAACACCATACAAGCAAAGGATCAACAGTTTTTTTCTACATCTTCCCTACACATATTTCACTTCCCATCACTTCCCTCTCTCTCTACTTTTGCTTCCGCTTCTCAAGATTAACTACCCCTGGTGTCCATTGGAATAGCGATCTTGGAACCTTACTTCCATCCCAAGTATCCTTTTCGTCATCTCTATCTGTGTCCTTATTGACTATTCCAGATCTTTCTCACTTACTGCATCTAATTAATATCGCATGCCTGGGACTGGTATCCGCCCCAAAAGCACCCTACCTCTAAATGCTCTATTGAAACTGTTTGCTGCTGTTAGTGTAATCAGACTGATTGTTCTATTGACCTACTGCCTTATATTATCTACACAAAATCAAAACACTTCTTGACCTATAGCTTTCCTCCTAACTCGCAAATATTCATAATCGCCACGTCTCTTATCTGAATGACCTTCTCGTGCCCCTCTGGAACCTCAAATTTTCCTTTCCTCTTGGAAAGGTGGTTAGGGCTGATACTAACACTGGTCAAAGATTTAAATGCAGCCACCTGAGTGGCTTTTACCTCCTGCCCATGATAGATTGTGGTATGAACTACATGGGGTGGGGGCAGTTTCACTCACTGGGCAGGAAGTGTTCGATTGCAACACTTTGAATGTATTGGAAGTATTCAAACACAATGCAGAAGAAATGAGACAGTAAAAATAGGGAATTTAAGAATCATCGTCATTTCACATATTTGCACCGACACTGTACTTTCACAGTCCTATATTTATCTAGTGGGAATTCAAATTATGGTGTAAAACCTGGTGTCCTGAAATGATAATGCAGCAAATGCCGAAATACGGATTGAATATCGGCCCAATTTCATGAATGCATAGAGTTAGAGGAAACATACAACCCATTTCTCTAAGCTTTACAAATAAATATTGTACTCTGAAATGCATGTTGCTTCAATTGTGCTGAATAATGTATCATATGTAAATGAGATAACACATTTCCTTGCACAACTTTCGCGACAAAATAAACACCCGATAGAATATTTCAGTTTTTCCTTTAAGCTGTTATGATATATGGCCATGCGTCTTCTTGAATTTTTAGTAACATCTAGAACAAATGATGGCCGAAAACATTTCCTGAAATGGAAGTGTTATGCATACACCTTGGGATTGCAGTGCATGATGTACCCATGAGAGTAAATTTATTTCTGACAGTATGTAAAATGTTTTCTGACTTGGGAAGAGAGGAAGCAAACTTCAAAGTTTAATAATTGATACTGGGTATTGTTGGTTTGAAATAAAATAGATTGTGTACATAAGATATTTGCAATTTTCGTTAAAATTAAACCATTTGGAGATGTAATAATGAAGGCAATAGGATTCAAAATCCAGAACCATTTATATGCTTCCAAATATCGTCAAACTTGCGACTCTAGCAGGATATGCCTTGCTTAATATTAAAATGCCCGTTAGCTACCGACAGAGTTCTTTCCAGCCTACTGGTTTAGAGGGCAAAAGAGATAACCAGATATCTCTTAACATATCTGATGAACTAACAATTCTTTCAGTATGTGATTGTTAAGTTCTGTTTCTTCACCAATTATGGCGTTTGGTTGCTCAACGGGCTAAAGCGGCCTAATTCTATTTTGATATCATCTATACCGCAACTAAAATAAAATGACAGTTGGGTGATAATTTTGTTAACCGACTCAAAACCCTAAAGAACCAATGAATGAAGGGAGGAATAAATGAATGAATCAGCGATGAACAAATAAAACTAATCATCCTTTTCAGAACATCAACACGAAGACATCCCATGGCCAATGGGTCAATTTGGCGTTCCTATGACTCACTTTGGTTGCCCAACGACAAAAGGATGGACCATTGCTCATTTAACAATTATATCAAATAGCCAAGAAAACCATCAAGTAGGCTGGCCCCACGATACTCACCTGCTGGGACCTCTTTATCCAAATATTGCACATATGCATCTTTGCATAAGGAATGATTCAGCGAAGGGGTCAAACAAGAAATCATTCGCCTGGCCTGCAGGTTCATACTGTGTATTATACTGGAGGAAAGAATGTCCCTTTGGTAATTACTTAATCATTTTTTACTGTGTGTTTACCCATGTGGTTGCCTGTATCTCTTAATCCATAAGTCTATCTGTGCATCTATCTCTCTGGTCTCTATCCATTGATTGAAGTATGTATCCAGGTGTGTCCAACAAACTTTACTGAACAAGCACCTACGCACTTACCTATACACGCTGGCCACCTACTCATTTGCTTTACTGATTGACGTCTCTCATCTTTTTACACATCTATTTATTCAGTTATCAAATAAGCCTTTTACCCATCCAATAATATGTAGGGTATATTCCTGTGTTCGTTGTTTTAACATTCGTTAATCTATTTGATTTTGATAATCTTGCTGTATAATGTTTTCAAGCGAAGTAATACCAATTTGTACGAATGAATTCCACGGGAAACGAGTCATAATTACACACACACACGCACACACACACACACACACACACACACACACACACACACAAATATTCATAATACGGAAACTGTAACTAGTCAGAAAATAAACATCATATTACAAAGAGTTAAGTTTTAATTTCAATAAAACGTTACACTGTATGCAAGAATAAAATTGGTCACGCGGTAGCAATGTGTAAACATACATATTTTATACTGCAGGATTCAATGAAAACAACATAACCTTCAAGAATTTTGGGGTCAGTGGCAAAAACCAATTTAGCCACAAAAATGACCAGGCTGGCAACACATCAATCGTCATATTATGTTGTCAAGAGAAGAAAATTCCAATGTATGAAAATTCAACTTTTCCGAATCCATTTCCATTCTATCTCATCAAGGCAAGTGCCAAGTTTATGGAAACCACTACTGGGAAAGGCTTGTTGTTAATTCAAACATCCATGGTAAAACAACAAATTAAACAAACGTGTGTAACGTACCTTAACACAATAGTAGTGTTAAATCTTCAAGTGTCAACTGCGACGAACGTCGAACTACTTAACACGAACTGCTCTGAGTCATAATTATGGTGTAAGATTCATTTTCCTTGTAGAGAGAAAACAAAAATTAAAAAAATTCCATCCATGTACCAGTATGGCTGACGTTACATGTACACAGAATATGATAGTTCAAGTCAACAGATTGCTTTTGTGCGTATTGGTCCCAAAGCGTGTAAAGGAAAGTTATAACTTAGTCCCCAAATGAAAATAGGGTAAAACACGCATCCGATAAATCACACGCGATTTGGTCGAGAGAGAAATGAATCTGGATCTTTTCAGCTTTTTTCAGCCAGGTACTGGGAGTACGGATGCTATCACACTTGCAAAATCGTTACAGATATCCGACTGTTGCCATAATGCACCTTGATAAACCAGTTCTGTGTAAAAAAAAATGTTTAGGGATGTAGCATATGAATTCACGTAAGTGGACATTGTGGATCATTAAAGACAAAAAAAAAAAAAAAAAAAAAAAAAAAAAAAAAAAAAAAAACGTGTTTTAGTTTTTCCTTTATGCCGAAGGTTTATATTTGCAGGCAAAATATATGTAAATGAAAATCCTATATTAATCCATATATAAAAATATATTAGTATAGAGAAACATGACCCACATCCCTAAATGCCAAAACCAACAATGACAGCAAAGAGATTCCAGAGTTATAATAGCATCAACGTTCATCTTCCCATACCAATGTGAAGAAATAAATTCCACCCATAAAAGGCAACTGGTGGTTTTAATCCGGTCCTCTCAACCTTTGAAATATTCTGCATTAACTACAGACTATAGTGTTTACAAAATGTATAGGCCTAACCACTCAAAACCCACATTTAATTACTTCTGCCAAAAATAAAGACAACTGGTAGGCCGATCACTTGTTAATTCTTCTGACTTATCAGTCAGCTGAGTTTACAGGAAAAGAAGAAAGTAGGCCTACATCGTTTTTGTGATATTTATGAATCTGGACCATTATAACAATAAAACTGAATTCTTTATAGAACATAAAAACATTCATTTCTGTGTATAACATTATACTTTTCTTTCAATGCACAAACAAATGCATATCATATTTCGTGCTATGTTTACATCCGGCTGGCTCTCTGTGTAATGTGTGCACAGAAAATAGCAAACTGTATCGCCCGTTATTGTGACAATCCTCTGAGACTACTCACTTTGTGTCCACAGATCAGATTAAAGTGGCTGTGCAACCTTGGAATCAGGTCAACATATAATATAAAGAAAAGCTTATCAACACCAAATATGTAAGCCAAGTACCGTTTAAACACTATCAAGTCCTATATTCCAAAAACAAATCCTATTCCGTATTACTCTCTGAACAGCTGTACAGTTCTAAATTATTGTAACAAGTTGTTTGGTGCAAGGCACAAATCATATTAATAAAATTTGAAATTTAAAAGAAAGTTTTAGGCTTTATTAGCCTTTATATAAAATTGGGTCATCAGCGAGGAACCAGTAAAAGACTGTTTCGGTGTCACCTAGTATCCGTTTGGAACTTATCCGCCATAGATAATCATTATAATTATTACACAATGTATGAAAGTCATAGCTATAGTTACTTAGATACATCGTGATGTGGAAACTAACAGCTGATGACTTGATGCAGTAGGCAAAGGTAACATCCGTGCAATTCACCCACCTTCAAACAGAACTACTATTATGTAGAATATCAAAATGCGAACCTTCATATTGTTTGAGATAGTAATCCGCCATAAAACCTTTAAAATTAACTATTGCATATGTGCTGTGCCTGTTTCGTTTTGAAACAACATGGTATAAAGGTAGCTTTACATTTAGTTGTCGTACTGTCTGCATTGTAAGTGTGCTTAACTGTATAAGTGTTGGACATTTGGTGATTTCCCAGAATCGTTGCAAATTAGCATGTACTAAGAACACCACTGACTGAAAAAATGTCATACGCCAAAGGAAAGAAACATTCTGATACGTCTGGCAAGAATTCAATTATAACGTTTGAGAGGGGCAAAATTCCCCCCCCCCCCAAAAAAAGAGACATGCTGCTTCAATTTAAATGAGGAGACCAAACATTGTGGGTTGAGATATTCATATTGGAAAAAATGGAAATGTAAAAAGATTATCATAACAAATAACCAATAGGATCAGATGATGTATGCTACAGTGAAGTAATGTAAATACATACATTTCAGGTAGCACTAGAGCACATTTGGTACTTACAATTATTTTATTTGCCTGTATGTTTAATGATTTCTTTATCTATCTATCTATCTATCTATCTATCTATCTATCTATCTATCTATCTATCTATCTATCTATCTATCTATCTATCTATTTATCTATCTATCTATCTATCTGTCTGTCTGTCTGTCTGTCGGTCGGTCGGTCGGTCAGTCTGTCTATCTATCTATCTATCTATCTATCTATCTATCTATCTATCTATCTATCTATCTATCTATCTATCTATCTATCTATCTATCTATCTATCTATCTATCTATCTGTCTCTCTGTCTGTATGTCTGTGTGTCCATCTGTCTATCTATCTAGCTATGTATCTATCTATCTATTCATCCATCCATCCTTCCATTTATCTATCGATTCATCTGTCTGTCTGTCGGCCTGTCTGTCTGTCCGTCCATTTATTCGTTTGTCTGAATATCTTTATTTGTGCTGTGCTGTTTTGCACATGATTTGTTTTTCCAACAGGTGTGTGTGTGTGTGTGTGTGTGTGTGTGTGTGTGTGTGTGGTACGTAATGCATACAAAGCAACTAAAGCTTGAACGCAAATATAAATGCAAGGTATACATGTAGTGACTCGATTTTGACGACAGAATGAGTGAACGCAGTATTCTTCTCATGACAGAACCCTCAGACGAAAAACTGTCCAAAAGTTACCAATATGACGTTAAAAGAGGAAAAAATTGAGTTTACAGGAAGTGATGTAACAGTGATACCAAGCCAAGGGCATCCTGGAAAAAGTCTCAGTTTGTGTTTCTATGATACTTTTTGTAAGTTCAAGGAATGTTACTATTTATTTATTTTATTTAGTGCACCGAGTTCTATCACTATAACTGCATGTAAATGTGTAGTCAGCAAAGGAAGGTAATCGATTAACCTTAAAAGGTATACGATGTTTAAAGTAAAATGGAAAGCTGCGGCACAAGTAAGAAACGAATACTTTAGCAAGATTACTAATCATAAACCGTCTATTTTGTCCTCTTCTGCACTAAAACACTCAATTTGAGTTAACTGTATTTGCACGTTGAAACTGATTCATATAACATTCAATGTATAACACATTTTTTCTGATCGATATCATTGAATTTTTAATTTCCAGACCCAGAAGAATGCCAGCATGTTTGGGATTATGGAGCGTCATATTTTGGTCCAAGTTTTAGTTCCAACATTGACACAGCTGGACGTAATTGCGTTGTTTGGAGAGCCGGCCAAACTGACGTTATCAACGGCATTCTGAAAGGTTATAATTTGGGGGATAATAATTGCCGAAATCCAGACGGGAGATTTTCTGGCCCACATTGCTTTATGCCGGATGGGACTTTACGCTCATGTAGGGTGCCTACGTGTGCTACTAGGGGTGCGTATAGAGCCCGTAACTATTTTCTTGCAGTGGAACCGTTGTTTTGATTCAAAGTTCCCCCAAAACATCCAAATAAATAAAGTTTATCAAAAAAGAACCAGACGTCCAATATAAATATTCAAACTCATGATTATCATCTTGGACATACTTGGTAAGTGGACCACGTGTTTTGAAGTAAAAGTTCTTAGAAACACTGCAGTGTAGCATGATGATGTCAGTCCCTTGTTAATAGTACTGACTCTTCACTCGGGATTTCAAGGCAAACCCAGCGTTGAGTTGCAGACGTTGACGTTTTGCCTGCTATGAGCACATGCAAATTACTAAGTAATATACCGGCTCCTCCCAGCAGGCTGCTGGCTGGAGGTCTTGTTTGTGTCCCCAAGAGAAAATAGTTTTCGTTGTTGTCAGGGTTGTAAAGGCATCTGAGTATATCTGTCAAATCAATGTTGTGAATAGTCTCTGCACCTGAACATGATTAAGAAAGTCCTGTTGGAATAACCTCCACACCTCAAGATGGCATCCTCTCTGGTTGTTAATTTTTAGGATATTATTTACAGCATGTTATTTAGCAAATAAGGACCGGATATATGAAATAAACCTTTGAAGTTATTATCATGTAAGAAATAATGGGATATGGGATCTACTAGTAGATAAAAAACGATTACAAACCCCTTTGCTAAATGAACGGAATTTATCTCCATGTTCTGGCGTCTCCTTGAAATTAAATTGGGATAAGTAAACTTGGCCTAATGTTCAGACTAACATGGTCACTTATGTGATTTTGGTCACTTCTAACAAATCGGTTTCTGTGTGATCATAGCTGAAATACTGAACAAGACTTCATGATACTTGGTAGGAGGATATATATCATGTATATGAGCAAGGCCAATGCAAAGTTTGTAGGCATATGTGTCACCATGACCTAATTATCAAGGTCACAGGGTCATTTATCTGAAATCGATTTTCCAGTGATAACTACTGAAATAATGAAAAAATGGTAAGATTATACACCTCAGTAAGATTGGATCGGGATTCTTACTTTGTCCCCTTGATCTAATTTGCAATGTCATGGGGCCACTTACGTAAAACCAATGTGCGTGTTATAACTACTAAGGCGCTGAGTAGAACTTGAGGAAACCTGGTAGCACTATGTGTCTGGGTACGCCTTAAATTGACAGTGTATTTAAAAAAAATGACCTAATTATGAAGGTTACGGGTCATGTATGAGAATTTGGCACGCAATGACATCAATTGTCTCCTTCAAAGACACAATATTTCACTGGGATCGATTTGATTTGGTGTTACAAAATCAGGAACTTTTAGTGTTCAACGTTGTTTTTGTTTGTTTGTTTGTTTGTTTGTTTGTTTTTGAAAATTCCGCTCAATTATGATTACATCAAAATATTTCTCTAAAGCATTGTATGGTTTCTCTCCATGGCTGTAGTTATTTACTAAATGATTATAACATTGTTCGTTATTGAAATTGCGTCTTTGGACACCATTTCGTGCGAAAGGGTAGACCCATCGATCAATGCTTTGCATTGACGTGCCTTGTTTTATTGTTCTGCTGACATACAAGTCGACAACCCCATGATACGCCAGCATTTAAGTTTCATTAGGGTAGAATGGGCTGGTTCATCCGTGTCATGCTTTGTATTTTTACATTGTTACTTCCAACAAAATTACAAGAAGCTTCATAAAATTTCTGCTCCTCTAAACGTCTTATTCTTTCTCTCACACATATAAGAAGTGAAAATGTTTAGTTTCAAATGAATATTTTCAGTTATTGGCGTTAAGGTAAACTTGTCCCCCTTGTACAAATAATCAATTGTATAAGATTGGCCTATTAGAATCTCCACAATGTCGTTGTCATCTCGGTTTGGAAGATGTATGCCATTTTTGTTTCGTTTGCCCACCTTACGCTGTCCACAGAGCCCAGTTGCATAGAAACGTGACAGAGTATAGCACTTTTACTTTCGAGACTGTTCTGTTTGGTGCTGCAGGGTGCAACTTAAATGATAAGAAGGCAGTATTTCTATTTTATTTAGGATTGTATTAAAAAGGCCCAGCAACTTGAACCGTAAAGTGTAACATAAACTGCAAAATGTACGCTACTTTACAACTGTATCGCTGCTGAACAACATAGTTCTACTTGATCAAAAAGTTAGTTTTGGTGCAAATTATCATAAAATACTGAATCTCATTATCTGTCTCGTGCTTATTGTGGTGTTTCACTCAAGCGTGTCTGCCATGGCGCGTTGCTCCTCAGAGAGTCCGATCAAAGCGACCACTGGTAGTTGAGTCTCCAAGCAGATCTCAGTCAGGGGCACCACACTTTGCATTGTGATGTTCCGTCTGTCCTGTGCATGCGTACTTTCTTGCATGAAGGATTTATATAGGGCTATGCCCTTCCTCAATTGTTATTATGACACGTTTAAACATTGTTTGTGTTCTATATGAATAAAGTACGTTGGAACAAAACAAGCGTGAAACAAGTAAATACGTCAGGGCGTGATTCAAATGACAATGGGTGTCGTGATAAGGAAGTATATTACTCTACAATTCAGCAGAAACAAAAGTTGGGCTCTTGCGTATGTTGCCTTATGTATTGAGACAAGATTTAACTTTTTAAGTGCCATAATTTTAACTGAGTCGGCAGCTTTCCTCGCCAAGCATTACGCCCAATGCGCGCCAAGAAAAGCTGTTGGCCTGGAATATTTTCTCTGGGACTATAGGCATATTGGTACTCGAGTGAAAGATCTTTTAATACGAATAATAGGAATACGAATCTGAGATATTTCAGACTAGTTTGACTTTAGTACATCGGCTTTAGACGTGATTAGCACTAAAAGAGTTAAATGCAAAAGCGTAGTTGACCATTCACACACAACGATACATAATACAAGTAGGTCAAAGTGGCCAAACGTGGCAGTGAGAGGCCTTTACGCTATTGGTCAAGGCACATCCGCGTCTTTAACTTTTCTTGGTGCGAGTTAGGTGTTCACTCAAACTGCAACAAGGAACGCTGCTGACACATTCATATTTAAACTAAAAAGAAAATATAAAAAATTTAATATTGACTGTTTGTGTTGTTTTAAAGAATATGGATTGAGGCGTGTAATAGGCCTGGTGACCACGAGTCGACAGACGTTTGGCAAATCACCATGGGCAGCTATTGATGGCAAGTATGCAAAAGGTCAGATACCTAACAATTCCTAACAGATGTGAATTTCAGCAATATCATTCTTAGAAGTAAGAATCATCTTAAGTCAGATCCGCATCTTTTCGTGAATATTTGTAGGTTTTTTAACCAGACAGCAATAACTTTTATGTATCGAAAATTGAACAGAAACCTCAGGCAACATAGGAATCAGTCAGGGTACCATAATATATACATTCTTTTTGCATCAGACTCACGTCAGTAACTTGACGCAGACGTAAAGACGCCATAACAAACTGTGCTGTATTTGTTTTGTCACTGTGGAAATAACCCGTTTTTTGTGGGACCAACATTAATCTGATATTAAAATGCTGCATTGCAGTGCCCCGTAAATATCAAATTTTGTACAATGAACTGGACAGAGGCTGCGCAATATCTAACAAGTGGATCAGTATTTGAAATTAGAGAACCTTCTTGGAGATAGTTCAGCCTCTTTTTGCATTTGGAATGACAGTAATGTTTATGTTTTGGATTTCCTTGCTTTGTGGGGGGGGGGGGGGGGGCTAACGGAAGTTTGTAGGACATGGGAATCCTTTATTGCATTTGTTTCAGTTTGGTATGATGATCATACAAGAAAGAAATAGAAACAAAAATTAAAAACAATTAAACTTGATGAACATTTTACCGTTTTAGAGAATAATGCTATTGATAAAATTTATCTGGTCGATAACTAGAACGGCAACTAACACGCGATCGCAGAGATTCTCCAAACACTTAAATTTCCTGTATGTAATAGAAATGGGGGCTACGTTTGCTGATATGCCATGGCTTTAAGTTTACATGATGAACAGGTGATAGTGTACAACTCACTCTGGTCAAGCACAAATGTACGTTTATTCTACTCATCAGTAATATACATATATATATAAAAGCACAAATGTACGTTTATTCTACTCATCAGTTATATATGTATATATATATATATATATATATATATATAAGCACAAATGTACGTTTATTCTACTCATCAGTTATATATATATATATATTTAAGTATCTTGGTTTTGTCCAAATGTCAATTTACCCTGACTACGGTACGAAAACCCGTTTTCGGAAGGAGGTTCATTCGCGAGGAAGTTTAATCCTTCAGAAAGGCCTTCTTGATACAAAAAAGCGAAAAAGACGTAGAATGGAAACCTAATTTAGGATCAATTATGTCTTAAGCACATGTGTGATTATACTTTTTTTTGGCGGGGGGGGGGGGGGGTAGTTGAGATTATAATGCACCGTATCACCCATAGTTTAGTTCAATAAAACAGAAACTGTACTATATCGCTGCTCGAAAACCTATCAGCTTACATATATATCACGGATTTTTTTTAACAAAGTGGAATTCTTGCTGCATTTATATAATAGCGGATAGCTTTGTATTGTACACGGATGAACCCAAGCCATGGCTTAGGCTGGACCTAGAGGAGTATTTTACGGTTCTTTGGGTGCAACTTTACAGAGCTAATGGTAAGTAAATTCATTTTTATACTAATCCCAGAAAGGCTGCAAAACACAATCTTTTACACTTTCTGCGACAGTTAAAACAATATCTGGCACTGAAGTGAAATTCTTTTGTTATTGACACCAACATAATCATCAGGATTAAACATGAATTCTCTGCTGCGGATGTGTACTATTTATTTATATGCATTTTTGTTGATTTACTTGGTCGGGGAGGTAAAAACTGTTTGCCTGAAATATATTCTTGGTGAAAGAGTCAAATTCTCTGTATAAGCGAACATAAGATTACTGTATTAAAGGTATTTTTCAAAATGTGCATTCTTTATAATAAATAGACGAATATACCGAAGATCCTTTGGTTTTTCATCTTTTTTTATTAAGCCAATAATATGTTGACACATGAATTTGACTGTAATATCTGACGAAAAGTGTACCACAGAGTCGAAGCCCACAAACTGTGCATGACAACGTGGAAACGTTTTGTGCGGTGCTTTTCTATATTACAGCTGAAACACTGTGATGGAGCGGGTTTTATATATTTTGACCACAACAACATGTAAAATATTACAGTTACTTAAACAGTGGTAGGTAACAGAATTGATACATATTGCAGGCCAGGACAGGTGGTCATATTCATACACTGCACACGGCTGCAATATGTGATCTAGGCAAAGTTTTCCCGGCTTCTTCTTGTACATTTTTCACCTTTTTAGATGTTTTGCCCTACATATTTTTGAACGGCAACGTGTACGTAAGCAGGCGGCCGTGGGACTTCAAGGTTCACGCAGCCTACCTGTGTGTGTTCAACCAGACTACTGGTCCCGCTAAAAGGTACCAGTTCACCTGCAGACGGCCTGTTACCGGCCGATTTGTAACTATTCAAAATCTTGCATTATGGGGAGGAGAACCAACAATCGGGAATCGTACCATATTAACTGATTTCACTGAGATACAAGTCATAGCAATTGGTAATAGTCCTTTTTTCCTAAGGTTAAGGTAATGAAGTCTTATGGTGTTGTGTCAAAAATTGTCATTAATATCGTTTTTCTGCAAGTGAATATATATATATATGTTTGTGCGTATTGAAGATGGCTGCGCGTCTAGACGCACGGAAATGTGGTTCCTGTCACATTCTTTATGTTATTTTGCTTATTGTTTGAATCATTAGTTAAAGAAAACTACACCTAAGAGTCTAATTATGCAAGAGTAATAAGAGCCTGCAGCACTTTAACCTCTGCTTCGTTCTCTCTTTGCGATTTGTTGCTCCAAGCAAGGATGTAAAGACAAATAGCGTTCACCATCATGATACTAGCGAACATGCTTTATTCCTGAATCCACCCCTTAAAAACGGAGGCATGGAAGGCAGGGCAGAACCCATGGGGCGTCAGCCACACAAGTCATAAAAGGGACTAAAACACTTGTACAGCTGTAAACCTCTGGACACAATAGACAGGGAATGTTTTCTCTTCTATAGGGTACACAAAAATGTAAAAAGTCGAACATGTCTGGCACATCGGGTATGACCAAAAGGAACAACGAGGGAGACAGAATACATCCCTGTTTAAGGCCGTCTTATACAGTATTGTCCCATGAACTTTCAATGGCCCCAAAATTACTTTGTTCTGTACCTTTCCCTAAAGGCCTAGGGTCAGACGCCAGGATCTAACCTGGATTACCTTGTCGGACAACGTAAGAAAGAGTTTATCTCTATTAACGGTGTCGAACACTTTCGAAATATCCAAAAATGAGAGCCATGTATTCTGTGCTCGTTGTTTTTTCAGGCCACAGATGCCTTTCTGGATAAAATAACTGGTCTATTTTTTTCTGAAAGCACCATGGGGATCACCTAAACTATCATGATTCTCCATAATTATGAATGCGATGCGAATCTCTTCAATCCCAAATGCTTTACCGTTTATGATATTCAAATTCAATGCGGAATATATCCATTTGATAAAATGGACTTATTGTGGCAATAAGTTATATCATTGCAAGTATAGGGATGAGAAGGCACCACATACCTCCATGAATAGGTAGCCCAGGCCCACAAACCTCTTAATCACAACGTCATTGAATGGGACGTGCCAGTTGGTTCCTGGGGCCTGGAGCAGGGTTTCTATCCGGAAAGAATGCTGCAGACTGATGGCTGTTAGCGCACATTATGGCATATGTGGACAACACCCATTCTCATCGTGTCAATCATTAGTTTTCAATTGGCAGCCTTCATTCTAGTAATTAAACCAATCAAACCGCACTTTAATATACGTATATACCGAACTTAGGATGAAAAAACATTAGTAAAAGGCACTAGAACTTGTTCTGTGTACGATTAATTCTCGCAAATCGCAGACTTGTTCCGTTTTAAGCTTGATTAGATATCCTTGTTAATTCAAATTAAGTCAAGTTTTGCTACTTATCCAATTTTCAAAAAGGTACCGGCTGTGGCAGACGACTGGGCGTGGCATCAGGTATAGTTCGAGACTTCCAGTTAAGTGTTTCATCAAGTATTGCAGGGCGAAATGCCTCAGATGTCCGCCTTGGAGGGAGGGGATGGTGTGCCCGAAGTGGCGATGCAACTCCATTCGTTCAGGTACTGTTGCCTATCTATCTATCTATCTATCTATCTATCTATCTATCTATCTATCTATCTATCTATCTATCTATCTGTCTATCTGTCTATCTGTCTGTCTGTCTGTCTGTCTGTCTGTCTGTTGAATACAGTATCTTTTTTTTCAGAGACGATAAATATAGCTTAGTCAATTATTTATTATATTAAATTGCATTTATATCCTGGTATAGAACGAATGCAAAAGTTAGTATGAATAAAAACGCCATCGTATAACTATCTTTGCTAGAAACAGTATATTGAATCAAAACGTTAATGGAACATGCAATAAAAGTAAGCTAAATAAATACTATTAGAAACATCCGTTTGCAATAATCTTTCTTATTCCAGCATCAAATAGAAATTGCAAAGCAAATAGTTTTGGGTAGGACAGAAGCTGAAAGAACAAAGGTTCTTTACAAGAGTGGTGTCATCAGCATATAAAATGGATTCAAAAACAAATGAGCGTGATGCATATCATTTGTATAAATTATGAAGGACTAATGGAAGTTGACTTCATTGATTATCATGGTGTTGATATGATACAAAATTGAAATTTCGAATTATCACTGCACGGTATTTTTACAATAGTTTCCAGGGAAAAACCTATACCATCATGTAATGCCACAGGAAAACTTGGGGAGTTTTCTACGGGAATGACACCATTCCCCAGAATACAATTTGGAATGTGAGATAAGCCGGTTAAATTTACTCGTTTGATCTGTGGCATGATCACCCTTGAGACTTATGTTATTCATAATTTACTTTGATTGTCGATAATACTTATGTTTTGAACTTATTTCTTATTCCTTTGGTTTTTTCCCCGTTAATTTCGACGTGGCGACCGTCTGTGATGCTTCGCTGTACTCCTCCTCCTCCTCCTCCTCCTCCTCCTCCTCCTCCTCCTCCTCCTCCTACTACTACTACTTCTACTACTACTAATGCTCCTATTACTACTACTACGACTATTCTCTTACTCTACATTACGGAGGTGAAAATGTTTAGGGGAATGATTCTTTTTCAGGTTGATCTCTTGGTTCCAATGAATGTAGAAGGCGTGATGATACAGGTGGTGCCATTCAGCGGTGGTCGTGTGCAATATGTAAGAACGTTCAAAGTGCTGTACGGGAATGACACGGACCAGCTGTATGACACAGGGAAGGTGAGCTGTTTCGTAAGCCTTGAATATTGCTAGTACTATCTGACTTTTCACACATAAGTACGAGATCCTATTTCTGTATATGTAATCAACTTCATGGCACCATAAATTCAGTTTCTATCAAATGCGGTAAAAATATTATCACAATATCAGGCTTACATATGTCCATTAACTTGCCACACATTTAGAAGATAAAGAGTGTTAATACATTTATGTATGTTGGTATTTCTTTTCAAGATTTATGCTTTTTCTCCAAACATTGATGAAGAATCTGTGTTGGATCACATTGCCATGGCAAATGCCAGCATATATTTCGTCCATGAAGTCACGGGTCGCTACTTCCGATTCGTAACGCGTGACTTTCAAAACCAGGCCTGTCTTCGCCTGGATCTGATTGGTTGCCAGCAACTAGGTAGGGGGATGTGCTTCCTGCATAACAACTTTTTGAACCAAATGTACTACTTCTATTCAAATATGCAATACATAACATGCTCTCTACGTGTGCCCCATTGAAACCAAGACAGTATACAATATTAACTTGTGATTTCTAAGAACCAAACTAAACCTAGTTAATAAAGAATATGTCTTGTTGAGTTTTTTCTCTTTACGATTGAAAATGGGGTATTAGTTCAAATATATTTTACTAAAGTAACATACACATTGATGAATATGATATGTAACAGACATTATACATCATCAATGCTATAATAAACGACAGCAGGAACATTCGGACAAGAGGGCTATGCCTTTTATGAATCCCTTTATTAAACAGACCACAGATAATAAGCACCAGCATGCCTTTAGCTCCGGAGATAATATTCCAAGTCAACAGCTTTTCTCGGTGCGCATTGGGCGCATTGCGTACGATGCCCGCCGAGAAAACCTGTTGATTCAGTCCCAAATTTGGCACTGAAAGGGTTAATAGTAGCTGCAATATCATGCAAAATGGCAATCAACCCTTAGTGGAAATCCTTCAAATGGCCATTACCCCTTAGCGTAAATCCTTCAAAACCAATAATATAATTATAAAGTACTACAAATCTTGACATATTCAATTAGGGAGTAACCTGTAGAATAAGATATCATATCACTCTTTGCAGAGGTTTATATGGAGAAATGTCAGTGTGACGCTTTGAGCACTTATTAACTTTAGCGAATCAAGTGAATAAGGAGTGTGATGCAGCTTAAACAGCTGAGGCATATAAAATATTCAGCTTTGTCCTTAAAACCTTTGTTGGCTAATTGAAAATAATTAGTTGAATGCCTGAATTTAATGGCTATGTTGAAAGGTGTGACATCTAGTGCTGCCAAAAACATATAGATTGGAAAATTAAATAGGGCATATAACCATTGTGTCTGTGTTTTGTTTTGTCCAGAACTACTTCCTAGCAGTCATTACCCTATTCCGCAGTCCAAACTCTTTACTTTCCACAAGCTAACCTGTCACTGTCTAACCTATACATATGGATGTACTATTGTCCATATTGCACACGTTTCTCTGTAGAATTTTGACATAGGCTGTATTAGCCCAAATAAATTAAAAGGTTTTCAGTGGGTTACTGCTCAGAACATGTTTTGGAGCCTATACCCGTACATGTCTCTCTGATAAGCGGCTCTTTGTTTAATCTAAATATTCAGCAAAGACAACCCACATAATAATAAATCAATATGAACGTGGCAAATGATGAATCTGTGAAGTTTTGCTTTTCAATGCAGAGCTTTATTATGAATTAAGGATACCTATCAAACCAAACATAATTAATAATGTGTATAGTACACAATACTAATACTAGACCAGCTACACAAACCAAGGGAAATCCTAACAATTACAACAACAAAGGACATCCTGCACAAGAAATGTAAAACAAACCCCAAGACATCACCTACTCCTCACTATAAAAGTCTCAAAACAATAAAGTGCTTTCACAATCTATAAATAGTTGCTAAATAAGATGTTTCAGAACATTTAAATAGAATGTGCCATCTAGGTTTGGTCATATCAAGTATTGCTGGAACCTCACATTGTCCCAGTAAGCATTCGGACAGCTTGTAATTAAAGCAGACCGAGTTTTCTGGCATCTTATTTGTTATAGCTAATCCACGGTGTACTAGCCTGTACAAGTACTGGTCTAACAAATGTGACATAAATAGTTTCCAATATGTGTTGGTCTTAAACACATCTAAGACTTTTTTGGGATGGTCAATATACTAGATTCGTTGATGATCTCAAAAATACTAGTCAGTCCATTTTGCATCTAAACCTGGTGTGACACTGACATATTTATGTCGGTTAACACCTCAGAGGTATGAACCATGACATATTGGGGGTGGGGCACATCTTCTGCCAAAGAAGCATTGAGTCAGTCTTTAAAAATGTTGAAAGTGACAAGCAATTCATCTGGCAATTGATTAGCATAAAAGTACAGTTTGTGGTTTATCTGATATGGCTGGGTTTTGGACATCTAGGTACAGGGAAATATTATCGAGAAGAGATAAATATCTAAAAATGTTTATAATATAGTAACGTAAACAAAAACACTGTGCTTTTGCACACCAGCACGGATGTTTTCCAAACTAGATAATCGACTTAACAAAACTACACGTTGATAATGATTGCCAAGAACCAGAAGCCCAACCAAGAAAACTATCCAAAATATCCTTTTCCACCAACTAATACAAGGAACCGAAATTCCCAGCCTTATCCAACAACCGATCCTATTGACTAAAACCACTTCGAAGTTAGACATAATTGATAACATAGAACTCTTTATACAGTAATCACCAAGAATAAAGCCAGGTTGCTGATTCAAGGCTGCCGTCCCCATATTTTCACGATAATAGTTGACATGTCTTCGAACGCTATTTTATCAAATACCTTCTCATAAAAATGAGTAAAACAGGCTTGTAAATGTTGGGCTCATTGTAATTGTATGGGTACCTAGACGTTTTCTCGATAGACAAATTAAGTGCATAGCAGCTGTTGCTTCTTTCAAAATTGTAATAAGCAGTACTTTAGATTTTGACCACATCAAAGAATATTTGATACCTGTGAAAAATGAATAAATTTTTGTTTAGTTGGTAGGGACTTCGAGTGCTCCAACACCAGTATTAAGGTTGGATGGGAAGTGATGAGTGGACTTGAGGCGGGATACAAGATGCTGAAAGCTGTACGAATGAAGTCATTTGAGCAATGCAAAACCTACCTAATGGGAAATATGGAGAGGGCACGAGCCTTGCTATGGCACCATAAATCCGGGCAGTGTCATCTTATTGTTGTCCATCGCCACACACGAGCTGGGCTTGGAAGAGACAAGCACAATCCCAGTGTAACATATGCACAACCCATATGTGTAAAAGGTATTCTCTAGTATCATTGAATCCTTTATCATTTTTCTCTCCTCTCGTACCTGCAGTCAATCTAGAAGGATGATGATGATGATGATGATGATGATGATGACGACGACGACGACGACGACGACGACGACGGCGACGATGATGATGATGATGATGATAGAGTCGCATTTATGAATTTTTACAAGATTTCATCACATTTGGATGGGATGTAGTTTTCGTAATCTGTCAGTGAGTCAACAGCTTTGGTCAGTTGGCATTGGGCGCACTTCACCCAAAGTGCACCACAGAAAGGTGTTGACTTGGATTATTATATTCTATGTAACTTAAGGCAAGCTTGCACCTCAAAAATGCCTTTTTACAAGGAACAAAAAACAAGTTCCCTTATAATTCAGAGCATTTCATTTTAGGTAGTTCGACTTTTCTCACCGTTGGCACTGAAAAAGTGGAAGAGGTCTGGAGCCACAAATATGACTTAAACCTGTTTTGGCACATTACACAAGTTCTATTCAGTGGATGTAAATCAGGGTGTTCCTGTGTTTTGTTTAATAGAGTTCAGTTGGAAAGAATTATTAATATTGCATATTACTATGCTTGTGACTCCATTTTGCACACAATGTTTGATTTTGATTTAAAATAGTACTCCTTTTGTTTGCAATATGAGTCACATCTCGCTCCGTCAAAGGACCATTTATAGCTGTACACGTGAAACCAACAAAGTACATTCACAGTATGGGACAAGCTTTTGCAAGATAAAACGAGAAAATGTGCTTTTGAATGTATTCCAATGTGTCTTCCATAGTCACAATACATCAATGACACATCCTTGGCATGATGTTACCATATACCAAAGAACCAAGTGAGGAATCAGAAGATTTGATGGAACTGCGGTTTCTTCAATTAATTATTATTATTATTATTATTATTATTATTATTATTATTATTATCATCATCATCATCATCATCATCATCATCATCATCATCATCATCATTATTATTATTATTATTTTCATTATTATTATTCAGTGCAAATGAGGTATATTTTATACATATAAAGTATGTGTTTCACCTGAACATTTATCATTGTACGTACTCTCTATGACTATTAATGTGCTGGTTTTGGTTATGTCAGTGTTCCATTGTTGCAGAGATGAATCTTATTTCTTTGCATGCACTGTTGTTACTGTCACCTCTTGCGACAGCGATGACTACAGTGTGCTGTTAGTGAAGGACGAGTATGGGCCCAACTAAATTGGGTCAAACTGCTTATTAGCTGAGGAGAACAATAGCCTAGAAGCCTGGGAGATAGAACAGGCCCACTGTGGCCCACATAGGCTGTGGGGGCAGAACAGGGGAGACAATTATTCATTCAGTCATAGCTATTACATTGAACCTCTGGATTATTGTCTTTGCGTTACTCCAATTTGTCACCCCAACTCTTTCTTGTGGACCACTGCAAAACCGCATGAAGAAACCACAGAGTGGTTCACATTAGAGAGGGTTCACTTCAGAGAAAATCAATTTTGATAAGATTGCAAACTGTCGAATCTAAAGAAAACACATCGAAGGGGTAGCTGTATTGTATACTTCTGTTACAATCAAGCTCAGAGCCCTCTAGTGAGAACAACTTGATTAACAATGATTCATGTCCTGAGATATGAGTAATGTTACATAAGTGCAGCTGTCTCAGGATCAGTTTTTGCCTTGTCTCTACCAATTTTGATTGAGGAAATCTCAATAACGGATGGTTTGATTTTCATGAAATAAAATGCTTTGTGGAGATAAAAGAGTTAAACTTTGGAAATGTTTTATGGATTTGGGCCCTAAACGTTAGAAACTGTTTATCATAGATTATCGCCTGTTATGTTCAATTCAAATTTGACTATTACATTTATGGACAAAATGAGCAAAGTTCTTGTGGACATGTCTGTGAAGCTTCATTTTGCAAACTTTGAGGCATTTAAATTTGATATTTGTTCCTTGAGCTGCTATAAACTGCCAAATCAGGCCCTTCTGCAAAACTCAATTCGTGTTTCATAAAAAAACTATTTTACATTATCTTTTGTGTAAATATAATCGACACGTGTTGAGCAAAATAAATATTTGTAGTTTAATGGATCTAAAAGTAAAAACCAAGGCAAGAGATTGGGTTGAAGACCGCATTCCTATAATTGCATAGCTTTGCTGACGCATCTTTAAGCAATGTATACCCCACATGCCAAAATTATCATGGAATCTTGGTCTAATCTTTATAACATGAGATAACACTAACTAGGGCATCTATTTATTTCCATAGATAATAGTATATTCCAATATTTCACGCATTATTTAATATAAAGAACTAAAGCCAGTCTGTCACACTGTCCTGGGGTGTATGAGGCAAACAAGGCAAATTCATAGAAAAAATATTTGCACTTTTGCTATCGTATCCTAATAATTTCGTCACACTTCAGAAACATAAAGTAATTTCGTCAGTATTGTTGTGTCAAAATATGCAAAAATACACCCTGCGGGAATATGCCGCGTCTTTTCTCCCAACGCTTTAACATAGATTTCACTTTTGCGCATTTGCTGCCTGATTAACGCGGGCTACAGTCTAACTTAGATGGATTCATATGATTAAACCAATATGCCTATAATATGTGAAAGTTTTAAACTCTGTCCTTTAAAAAACAAATTTTCAGTTTACTTCAAAATTAGACGGTGTCATTACCATATCCAAACCGTAGTCCTAATGAAACAAAGCCAAGTCAATTCCAACCAAAGGCAATGTTCCTTGGTATGTATAGCTGAAACACATAAATTTACAGTTTGTATATACCCAGAACAGACCAAAACGTAAATGTAAAGGTCCATAGGGTCGAAAAAGCGATATCTAGTTTTAACATGACAGAATACAAACAGTTTTGTTTGAAATTATAGGCCTATTTCAGTAAATTGGCTTGAACAGGTGCATCATTCATGCGCATACAGGACCGTACAATTTATGAAAAGGGACCAAAATTTGCAGCACATCAGAGAATTTGTAAGCGGAGGTTCTCAATTTGTTGAAAATGTCAACAAAATTCAGTATTTAAAAGGTACTACTTGCAACCACCATCTCAACAATGATCATCATCCATATAAGTCCACAGAGTGACATTAACACCAACATCAATCCATCAGAAAAGCCCCCTAGGCCTAAAATGACCATCAACAAGAATCTAAACAACATGATTATATAATTTGATGTGTTTTAGGCATGTAGTTAAAGACATGATGTTGTTTTAAAGGAGAAAAACTAAGAGTATTTCAAAAAGAAAAGTGTTTGAATTTCCAAATATAGTAAGTACATTGGTTCAAATGTTAAACATCAGCCAGAAGCAAATGACATTAGGCCTCAAACCATTAAAACGTAGTCAAAAATGCTTTACGATAGCCAAAATTTGTAAGGATAGCAGTCACATTTCAAGTTGGTTTCCAGAAATATTTTTGAAAGGAAATTTAAATGTCCAAGAAAGCATATAATCCCACAAGTCATCTAATAAGTCGATTATTAGGGTAATAATTTAGAATTCCAAAAATGTAGTATGCCATTGTAAGTCATCTGTAAGTCAGCCAAGCATAATGTACATCTAACTCGTGGTTCTATAAAGTTCAAAAGGTCAAAATGTAAAACAGTCCTAATTATTCCATTCCTGTATACAAGGAGTTTTGCTTTCGTAGTTCTAACACGAATATCCTCGCTTACCATAAAGGCAACAGATTGCATTTATGTGTAGTTGTATTCGTCCAACTGTATCCGCAGTGTTAACAATGTCTTCTGTAAAAACTAAAGCCTGCAAATATTGACATTCTGAAGGCAAATATATGCAGTGATAACCTTTAGATTCAAGATCTGTAACAAACTCATTGATATAGAAATCCTGTAAAAGTGGACAGACTATGCCAGCCTATCTGTTTCAAATGTTGCAATCAAAGATATCCGTAAGGCTTGTGGGTGTACGCAAACATGACTTAAGCTATGAATACATAGATTTCAGCATTGTCATCACTGTGTTTACGAAATTGGATGTTCAACATAGTCGGTAAGCCTATTACACAGAAGCTTGTGATGGACTCGATGGAATGCCTTTAAAATACATACATACATACATACATACATACATACATACATACATACATACATATATATATATTTATATACATACATACATACATACATACATACATACATACATATAACAAAATAGTCTTCCTCCTTCTTGACAAAATATTTTTCCTTGAGTACATTCCAAGGTAATATATGGTCAGTACTTGATCTGCCCGTCCTAAACCTACATTTACGTCCATGGATTATCCCTGTCCGTTCTACCCAGGTAAGGATAAGATTGTTAAATTGTTGTCACAATTTTACCCCCCCCCAAAAAAAGTAGTGATATTCCTTTGTAATTTTACCATGACGTCGTGAGGCCCTCGCTTATGTGTGGGACAAAGCATGACTTCAGGCCACCTTTTGGGGTATACTCCTATATTTAAAAGTTTCTTGCACAGAGAATACCAGTATGGAACAACTTGGTCTGTTGTGAAAACTTGAAGGGTTCTATGGTAATCCGGTCAAGACCTGTTGTTTTCTTGTTCATAACCTTTGTTTTTCTGTATACTTCCTCTGCTTCAATTCGCTTGTTCAATTATTCTGGGTCACAAAATACACTTTTCGCAAAAGCATCGTGTTTTTTCTCACCTTTTTCACTCTCTATTGTACTCCCTTTGCCTGGGAATTATGCATATGCACCAAATCGCTATTCTGCAGGTAAAGTACTTATACCTATAGAACAGTTGCCGTTCATAAATCTGCAGCATATATTTGGGTCATTTTACACAGATTCCAGTTTTTGCAGATTTATGCTTCCAGCTTTCAAGACTTTTGCGATAAATTCCCCCATATACATTTTTAGCCTCGTGATAGTTTTGAAGATCGGCAGCATCACTACCTATTCCAAACTTCCTGAATAATGAACATTTTTTCTGTTTAGCCTATCTACACTTACCACCATTTGCCAGGAGTCATGCATATTATTCTCGTTACATTACAACGACAACTGCTTGTTGGTAAATATTCTCTAATATGGTCACTGCCTGGGTTAGATTATCCTGTACACAGTTTTCAAATTCTTCAAATTTTTCGGCAGATACTTCATCGTTTTGTATCGGTAACAGGTACCTTTCAGGCTCATTCCACGTAAATCTCGTATATGTGGTCACATCTTTGTCTCGTGCCTGTGAGATGTCAGTGGAGTCATAACATTTTATTACACATTGTGCTAAAAAGATCGGATAGATCTACATCTAATGTATTTAAATGCTTTACTCTATGAAATGGACATGTATCTGTTAGCATGTAGTCCAGTGTTCTATGGCCTCTTTTTGCAAAACTTGTGAATTTACCACTACTATCGCCTTCAGATCTGCAATTTGGTAAAGGAATATCAAGACTGCAACAAAAGTCCACTAAAATCTGGCCGTACATATTATATTCAGTATTTTTGGAATCCTTTGCTTTTGAAAATGTGTACTTGTCATGCCAGTCTGTGCTTTTTTATTCTGTATTTGGTTCCATCGTTCTCTATGTAATCTTTTAAAACTTTCCTGCCCTTACGTTAAAATATCCGACCACCAGAATAAGCGAAGAAGGATCCATGGGTGTCAGATAAAGCAAAAGCATGGTCGGGAGTGCTTTCTTATGTACAGCTGATGAGGAGATCATGATCTGGGACGCGGGATGATTTGTTCTTCAGACTTGCATAAGAAGCCACGAATGAACAGTTTCTCGATTTTAAACCTTGCTGCCTGTACCAAGCAATGTTTTTAAACCCAGTCAATTTCACTAAAAAATCACAAAGCCACTTCGATCTATTTTTTACACTCAGCGCCGGATATACTGACACCTGTATGCAGGACTGACTTTGTGGGTGCACGGTTGGCCGAGCTGCAACACGCTCGCCTTTCACCTCTGCCCGGGTTCGATTCACGGCTGGGGAAGCATGTGGAAAGAGTTCCTACCACTCTGACTGTGCACGATGGTTTTCTCCGAGTCCTTCGGTTTCCTCCACCAAACATGTAGGTAGGAAGTATACGCCACGATCTGTGCCATGGAGAGTGATTAATATAGGCTTGGCCTGCTTTGCAATCCATGTAAAAGATATGGGTCTATACTTTTTATACAGGACTGGCTACACAAAAGGCGCAAAGTAGCTTGAAATTCACAGTGAGCCCAGTGGTGCAGCGGTATTGCTGGTTTGAACACAGGTTCGAGTCCCGTACGACTTTCTTATAGAATGTTTCGTATTGAGTGTGGAGAGCATTGCAAAATTTCGAAGTCCATGTGTTTCCTGTCAGCTTGTATCCTTGAAAATTTATGTTTGAACATAACAAAGGATGCAAGTTTTTATATTTATTTTGCCCGTTGTGTGCGTCCTGGATACGGTTCTGCTTGGCTTATTCTCAGCTAAAAGTAACTTGATATACCATCTGCTACAGGTATATGCTGTCAAAATATCAAATTAGGGGAGCCAGGTCAAAACAGTATTGCTCTTTCTTTTGCACGAGGTCTACAACATAGATTAAAAAGCATAATTTCACAATAGGTTAAGGTAGATTCTAAGTAAAGATGTTATTATCAGCTTGTGTCATATATCCAAAAATAGCTGCACTTTGCTTTCAAAAATAAAAATACAAAACATGTAATAAACAGTAATAAATAAATAAATACTTGAATAAATAAATAAATAAATAAATGAATAAATAAATAAATAAATAAATAAATAAATAATGAATAGATAAATTAAATAGCAAAAGAAAGAAAGAAAAATATAATAATATAACGTTAAGTTAAATAAATTAAAAAGTACCATGTGACCAAAAGGTATAAATAAATAAATAAATGAATGAATGAATGAATGAATGAATGAATGAATAAATAAATAAATAAATAAATAAATAAATAAATAAATAAATAAATAAATAAATATATAAATAAATAAATAAAATAAATAAATAAATAAAATAACAAAAGAAAGAAAGAAAAATATAATAATATAACGTTAAGTTAAATAAATTAAAAAGTACCATGTGACCAAAAGGTTCCTCAAATCTAACCATTTGACTGTGAGGTACATTTAAAACAGCTAATCAAATGTACTTGACGATGGCCTCAAAAGGGATGAATGACAGTTTGTTAATAATGTGATTTGCTCACGTCACTGAAATCCTTATGAGAAACACATTTTCCACTCCATTTAACTGAATATTTTAAAGAATATTTCCAAGATTGAGAGGACCGGTTTAAAACCACCAGTTGGCTTTTATGGTTGACTGCCTGTTTCAAGTCAGAAGTGAAATTTGTTCCTTCACATTGGTATGGGAAGATGCATGTTGATGCTTTGGCAACTCTGGAATCTCTTTGCTGTCATTTTTGGGTTTGGAATTTATGAATATGGATCATGTTTTTCTGCACTATTTTGTAAAATAAATACCTTTAAATAGCTTTAACACATGTGCACATGGAGCGCAGGCTACTGGCCCCACTCTGTGGCTTTCTGTGCAATCGGTCAGGTGCAACCATTTAGAGATGTGTCATATGCCATGCTGTAGTGGATGAAGGCACTGGTAGAGGTTCCATAAAAGCACCGTAAATCTGAGAAAAATCTTTTTTAATGCAAGAATGTGCCGTAAAACAAACACAAGACATAATTAATAGAATATTTATTCAAATTACTTTTTAGTGTAAAATCTAACATCTCGTTAGAAAATATGTTATAAAAGTACGTGTTCGAAACGTTGAGGCGATTTTCATATCCAAACTTGGGTGACTATTCGCGTTACACATTGGCCCCATTTTCTGCTCTTTGGTCAAACATAACATTTACTGATATTATGATGGGGATCTTGCATGCAAGATTGTGAGAGCTCATTCTGTCTGCTATTATGTAATAGCATTATGCAGCGGTATTATGGCTTGACAGTTAATTGCATTTTTTGTTTTCTGAGTTGCTTGGTCTCTTGGTGTGAGAAGGTATCCGAGAAAGGCCATAAATTATAACCAGAATGTTAAGATTTCATGTCAGAGTGAGTTAGGACTACCTCAAAATTATTTCAATACAAGGTATGTATAAACTATATTGTCCTCCAAGTTACTAAATTAAAACATGATGGGATAGAATACATAAAAAAAGATGAAAAATACATACTTATGCAAGTATCTTCATGTTGGTCAAATAAACTATCCTGAATCTGGAATCTGTCCCATGTCTAGCTGCATAAAGTGACAAAAAACTTATTGTGTGCCTCTCATTGTGCTGAAATTGGGGAGAACGATGTGCGCTTGCATACTCAGTATTGGGTGTCCATCGTTAATCAATCAATGCGGCAGTAACAGCTGAACTAGGTAGTTTTCCAAATTTGATTTTGCCACCATGTGGTGCTGTGAAATACTGGTTGCATTTACAAGGCAGTTACCATGACCGTGTGGCACACAAGTATCTTCTGGAAAATTACACATCATGCAGAATTGGTTGGTGCATATTAAAGAAATTTTAAACTTTGCTGTCATGCAAGAAATTTGGTGTAATGTAGGTGGTGCACAGCCCCGTACTGTTACGCACAAATTAGGACAGCAGTTACAATCAACATATGAAAATTAATAGCATTAGCAAATCAATGGAGACGTCACAAATTTTCATAAGTTACGTACATACTGTACATTCAAGAACCATTTCGAACTAGAGAACTACATTAAACAAGATATAGCAGTTAACAATAAAAAAAAAAAAAATAAAAAATAAAATAAATAAAATAAAATCTTAGAATTAGCACCCACCCTTTAGTTATTGAGACTGGCCGATATACACGATCAAAAACAACCATTGGAGATAAAGAAGTGTCAAACTTGTGTTTGGATGTTGTTGAAGATGAGAAACACTTTGTGTTAAATTGGGAACTCTATGGTGAGATAAGAAGCAAATTACGTCAAGATCTAACATCAGTTTATGGTAACGTTGCTCAATACCATTTTGTATTGTCTGTATGACTATACTGTACTTGTACAGTTCATGTCAATAAATTTCATTCATATTTGCGATCCTACGCATGCTCTTGTATAAATACCTACCACACCTACTTTTGCCAATGTTTGTACCTCTTTGCACATTTTTACATAATTTGTTATATAGATCAGAGGTACGTTTTTATGCGGTAGTCAAGCGCGATAAAGTAAATAAATGATCTGGTCAAGTCAATCCATATGATTATTATGTACCTGTCCTGTTGAAAGATGATTTTATGACAACATATTTTAACACATACATGTATTCCAGCACACATGTAGGCAAGGTTTTATACCTACACACGGGATCTGTCTGCACACATTTGGAGTTATCTTTGTGTTTTGCTATATACAATACAGTATTTATGCATGCTACCAGGCAGTATTATCCCGATACGGTACACTGTAGGGAACAATTTTATGTATAAAAAAAAATCAAAGTACGGATGGAAATATCCAGAGAAAATTTCACACTGCAGGATATTACAATTGCATAACGTATTGTGCCAAATATGTATAAACCTGTTTATAGTGCCATAAATATAATATCAGACCAAGAAAAAGTCTCTCTCTTTCATCAAAGCTGTGAACGCATAGCTGAAATATTATCTTATCCGTGGAACAAAGTAAAAATGATGTTAATTTCATCATGCGTTTATAATTTCAGCTTTGATTGCAATCCAGCTGCATTCGTACTATAGTCATGCTTATTTCCATTTCAAATGGATCTTGGCTTAGGCCATTTAGAACCATAAGAAATGAATTGTGCTAGAGTCGTACGAGTTATGGGATCTGGATAATGCTTAGTCTGGATTCTGGATAATTTTTATTTGAAAAGCAAAACAAATATTCACACATTTTAAACATGTTTGTCACTGGTATCATTTGTTAGTTTCAAAGCTTCTTTAGTGTATTAATATTTTCATATCGACAAGTAAGAAATCAGCATTGAAACAAATACAAGTGCAAGGAGTACTTGTCTCCATAAGAGTAGTCATGACCAAATAATTGGCAGCCGTTTGGTACATGATGGATGCATTATAACATAAATTTACCGATGCTGGCGGAGTATTCAACTATGTTCAAATAGCCTTTACGACTGCCTTATAGTGGAGGTAGAGTGTGTTTATAATGTTCCAGATTTACAAATATCACGAAAACTTTCTTCTGTTGTAAACTCAGCTGACTGACAAGTCAAAAGAAGTAAAAAGGGAAAGGCCTGCCAGGTCTCTTTATATTTTTGGCAGAATGTAATAAAATTTGGGTTTTGAGTGGTTAGGCCCATACATTTTGGAAACACGATAGTCTGTAGGTAATGAAAAATATTTCAAATGTTGAAAGGACCGTTATAAAACCACCAGTTGCCTTTTATGAATGACTGCTTGTCTCAAGTCAGGAGTGAAATTTGTTTCTTCACTTCGATATTGGAAGATGAATGTTGATGCCTGGGCAACTCTGGAATCTCTTTGCTGTCAGTGATGGGTTTGAAATTGATGAGTATAGGCCAGGTTTTTCCGTACTAATTGTGTTACATTCATTACGCATCTATGCTTACGCGTCGTCATCCCTCTGTTTCTGCTTTCAGCATCACCATTGAAACATTCCGTTCATATCCATAAACTGATAACAATTTGCCACGTCTTAAAGCACACAGCACGTCACAGCATCATAGTCTCCAGGCCAGCGTGACACTCTGGTATCATGGATATAAGACTAGCACAAATGAGCACAGAGAACAGAAGAAAGCACCATGTAAAGCGTATTGTTTTCAATCAACATCATCATGCTAACCATCATTATTCTTGTTATCATTGTTGTACGAATGAGACAAATGGGATCATTATGTCATAAATCTTAAGCAGGTGTCTGAGTGGGATGTTACTTATTTTTCAGAAAAATCCTCCCTTTCCCGCTGTGAATCCATCACCAGGGTTCCAGAGGGTGAGATTACATCACCAGGATATCCCCAGGGTTATCCTGATTCACTTAACTGCATATACACAATACGTCCACCGTGGAAAATATTTGTCAGACTCTTCGTGGTAGATCTGGATCTACGGGAGCTTGCAGTACGTTAAACCATATTTTAAAAATATTATGCAAAATATTATAAACTTGAATTTGATTAAAGCGTATTACATTGTAAAGGAAAAGGGTTTTTATCTCCAAATGCCCACATCTCATGAATGAAAAAAAAAAGTTTGCCAAATTAACATATTTGGGTTTAAATTTGTTGATTGCTTGTAAGTCGCTCCACATAATGATTACACTGTTTTCATGTTTTTTTATATATGTTGTTGGGTGTTTTGGGGGTATTTTACCAGTGAACCTGACTAAAACCACTTGAAGCTTTGCAGGAAATGACTGGACTTGGCCTTCAGGACGTTTATTCACATATCACAATGTCGTAATTTTGGTGTTTTGTGACTCAACAAAGGTTGAATTATTGTAACAGTGATAATGAGTTCATTTGTTTGTCTAGTTACTGTAAATGTTACCCTGCCCTGGACAAGCAATTAAATCATGTTTTTAAAAAATAAAACAATGGACGTAAAGAGAAAAACAAACAAACAAAAGCATCCCCCCAAAAAGACAAATGCAGCAAAAACCAGAAAAGCCAAACAAAAATGCAATTTGAATATCCCTTTGTGTCTCGTATTTTATCAATAAACATTCATGAGGGTGTCATGTCATCTCTGCACAAACTCATATTCAAAATCCTTTAGGTAACTACGAGGCGGTTTATTTTTAAACTTATTGAGAGCGTGTTTTAAATGAATGTAAACTATGTTTTTAACAGGGATTCAGCGATAAAAGCAGTGGCTGACTTCTTTCAAATCACACAAAGAGGATCTTTGGGGGTTGCAGACCCTAATTTATTCAATAAACCATATGTTGCATTATTTTTAACTAAGTAAGAATGGAATCTCCAGCAACACTATTCACCAGGTGGGAGTAGTGTCCTTTTCTCTATTTTTGTAAGAATTGTTAAATTACGCAATGATGATAAAAAGGTATCTGTTCACATGATTGCTGTATGGATACCTGTACACATGCATCTCCAAGAACATATATCCAAACTATTGACTAGATATAGTTCAAACTTGGGATGGGGACCTTGTTCGGATTTGTAATGCATTTCCAAAGTCATGCTTCACTGTGTTCGAGATTTTTAAAGACGGTTTGGTTTATTTTGGAAAGAAAGAAAGAAAGAAACAAAAAAGAAAAAAAGAATAGATCAACCCACACTGCTTGACTCATTTGTTCCGCTTAAAAAAAAAAAAAAGAAAAAAAAAAAGAAAAAAAAAAAAACAAAAAAAAAAAAAACAAACCCTCCCCACATTTTGACGTCTTGCAAGTGGCAGCTCGGTTGTTGTTTAGCAGGACCCAAATTCAGTTTCACTTGATTTCCATCAAAGGTTTTTATCAAGTGGTGTCACCCTACTGTTCTGATCAACTAGAACTCTTTGCATCATTAATGTAGGGATATTTAGAAGCATGCATATGTCTACAATCATAGACCAACGAATTAATATCTTGTAGGGATCTCAAACGACTGGAATTGATAGGTAAGGTTTCGATAATCTTGGTTTTAAGGAAGTCTTCAATGATTAAAACTGTGTGTCAAAAAAGTTGTGCAGTCAACAGGGGAAAGTATACTAACTATCAGTCCCTAACATATACAACTAATGGTGTTATATTTCACCACAATCTTTCTTGTCAGCCAGCTGAGGTAATAGGAAAGTCCATCATCTGGCTGTGATTTTGTGAAAAACAAACTTGAGCAAGTGGAGTGACAATAGGCCTTGGGTGTACGGACTAAAGTGGTCCTGTAGTCTTCCAAATATGATGAAGGTTATGTCTTGTTAGAGTGCAATTGTAAATGTTAGCACAGGCTCCACCATTACTGAAATATAACCCACGATGTCAGATTTACAGTTGTACCTACAGCAACAATGGGAGAATGTTCACCTACCCTTCACAGGTATCCCTACCGTAACAATGGTAGAGTGTTCATGTAGCCTTTACAGTTTTCCCTACAGTAACAATGGTAGAATTTTCACCTACCCCTACCAATATTGCGCAATTTAGAAATTCGGTAACAATAAAAAACTGGCAGTAGCATCATGCAGTGTATATATTTAGTGACGGTCATTTCAAGGTACATTCTTACGAAGTTTGAAAATTACCAATCATGCAGTTTGCGAAATGAAAAGAAAAACAGCGCAAACACACAATTCACACAAGGAGAAACATGACATAGCACCTTTTGCTGAAGAAATTTAAGGTCTGGGGCTGCTCAGAGGTTGGTCTATACAATTTGAAAATTATGATCCAAAATGTGTTTTAAGATATTAACATTCCATAGCTTAAAAGGTTATTAGATTAGACTTGCCAAATTTATAGGATATGTAGACAATGTCCAAAGCTAGAGTTTTGTTTTGAAACAGTGACTTTGACCAATTTTTGTAAGGTCCCTGTGCCTGTAAAGTCGAAATAAGTGATTTTGTAATTGCAGGGTGCAGCTTGGACATCAATGGCAATGTCAGCACAGTACCAGGCGCAAAGGCCTCTTGTATTACATATTCTGGGTGACCTTAATCTTCTCTTCAAAGGTCACTGAGATCATAAAGTTAAGGATTCATTCATTGTTGTCTGGGCACATGCAACAATATCCGTCACAGGAATTGCACAAATAAGCTATTATTACATGTGGAGCAAGGTGCCGTCTGGTGTACTTTTTATACACTAAATGTAAATAAGTTTTATACGTTCAGAAGCCACTTGAGGACTCACACCTTTGTAATGAACAGGTGCAATATGACCACGATGGAAGCAGAGCATTCGACCCATGGCCCTCCTGTTTCAACAGTTTACCTTCAAAGATTGAGTGCTGTAGTTTATGACCATCATCTAATGACCGTGAGACAAAAAGATTTACGAGAATTGAGTTACACGGAGTTTCTTCGTTTAATCGTCTCTTCTATTCTTTAATATCATAAAGGTGTGACATTTCTATTAGAGTAGTTTATTGCACCTCTGCCAATAGATATTCGCTTTAAACTTTAAGACTTAAATCTGTTTGGAAGAGTTGTGGCTCGGCTTGTTTCTGGACGGACGTGTGTCAACTTTGTTAGGATCATCTGTATTAAATATACGACTTTACATCTAAGTCTCGGTCTTCCAACATGTCTCACCTGGGAAGATAAATACTAGACATTGCTTTATATTTTTAACACTGTCAGCAAATGAGCAGGTAGCCTCCAATCATTTTAGTATGCCCCGTTTGTATAATATTTGATATCTATGTGAGATGGCACTTCATTGGAAGTGGAAGGTTTGAATCATGAATATTTCTAAACATGTGTCACGCTGCCTTCTTTTATTATATGTGCAGAATACAGCAACTTATATTTACATTTTTATTTGAATATCCAGGGGTCGTGCCAGGATAAGCTGGGTGTGTGGAATGGTTACCCATATAGAGTTAGCATGCCGCATAACATCTACACATATAAAAACCAACATGAATCTGGTATTCTGTTCATGGGGCGTAATCAACAAGTTTCGCTGACATTCGACACGTGCATGTCTGGTTTACTGAATATAAATCGAGGTTTTAAAGTGAAATATGTTTTCACAGGTAAGTCCTATATATCTTTAGTCCGACCTGTCTCCTTTGTATCCACAATATTCTTGTTGCACTCCCAATTTTTATGTCTGATTAGCCATTACCCCTTACACACATAAAACCATGGCAGCAGATTGCAAATCAGCTGAGTACATGGTCGAGCTTGGGCCACTGCTGTCAATCAGTCGCCCAATGTCATATGTCTGTTTGCCATCCAAATCACCAATTCTAATTTTTAATTTTTCTAGATATGCCAATCGCTATTTGCTTGGATAAGGCTTATAACACCTCTGAAATTGCTAGCTATGACATGTTTTGTGATTATGGAACAGTTGGGTTACCTGTGTTTCATGGTCACATTTTAAGTGAGTGAGGGTGGCCAAAATTGTGCCTTAATCTTGTGCTTAAAGATCAAGTGCGAAAACACCATTTGTGCATTAGTATCTTAATGCAGTGTTTGTCATTGAATGATAAAGGTCTGTTTTGGTGCTTTTCATGATAACTAGTTCATTTAGCGTGAGCAACACAGGCACTGGTTTCGAGGGACCATATTTCCAGGAACCTAATGCACCCAGGTATGATCAAATGACAGTTGAATGCTTATTTGGCAACATATAGAGATGTTAAATTTATATTTGCTAAATTCCCATGTTAATCTTTGGCGAAAAACGTAAGGGTCATGGAAAGTGACCACAAGATGTTTGCGGTCAACCATGCATATATATATATATATATATATATATATATATATATATATATATATATATATATATATATATATATATATATATATATATATATATATACATATATATATATACATATATATATATATATACATATATATATATATGTATATATATACATATATATATATATGTGTGTGTGTGTATGTATGTATATATATTTTGCTGAATACAATTTTGCATAAACATTCGACGACGTACTGTCGTCAGTGTTGAAAAAATGTGAAATGTTGCATTACTGATTTATCCCACTGATATAAGTGTCATCTCGAGTACCTTGTTACATTTGTGTTTAAGTTCGTTGATTTCATTAGAAAATAAAAGGAAATGGTATCCTTTTTTGACATGTATACATTACGATTTTTTTTGTGACAAACGAAGTGAATACCTGCACCGGTAATACAAAAATCCTAATCATGCAGTAATGTTGATTTATTTTCACAGAACATCTAATCATGTCGGATAACACATTTGATATGACTTTTTTTTCTATTGCTATCTACCTTTGGACAGGGATTTACATACTATACTGTCAGAAAATAAAAAGTAAACACTGGCATTTGCTTAACATGGTATTCCTGTTTACTTTTAATTTTCTGACAGTATATGTAAGTCTCTGCTTTGAATAATTGACAACGTACACTGTTGCCATAAAAGACTACACGGATCATGCACAGCGGCGACTTTCGAGGTCGAGTAACCTGACTGACTTCAGTCGTTCACTTGCTTTGGCTGGTCGTTATCCCCGGCCCCCGCACTTAGGACCAAACATGTACGCTTGATCGTTCCAAATTTCGGGGAACAAGGGGAATATTTTGAGCCTCGACGCGGTCCTCGAAATCGGAAATTAGAAATGTTTTTCATGGGCCAATATCCGCGAAATCTTAAATTAGGATATGTTTTGTACAACCTTCGCGTTTTTACGAAATAGGGGGTATAAAAACAATATAACTGGAACCCAAATCATTAAAAAGCATGGAGAAAATGAAAATGGTTTCACTCATTACAATCAAGTTTAATCCAGATATGAATGTAACAACACTTATATGCTGCAGATTTTAAGGCATGGGCCACTACATTTGTATCCTTAAAACTGAAAAATAGGGGTACTTTTTGAGGGTACAAATCTCCTTGTTTTAAAAAATACGGCTACTTTTCCATGGCAAAAATCTCCTTGTTTTCATCAAAATAGGGGGGTAAAATTAGGTAAAAATCCTTGAAAAGAGGGTGCATTTTAATTTATGAAACTATCATGTGCTACCAGTTTTGTGGGGAGTGCCAGGGCCGGGTCGTTATCTCCCTGTAGTCAATCAGGCTACGGGACCTCGGCAGTCGACGCTGTTGACGCTGTACATGATCCATGAAGACTTTTATGACTACGGTGCACGTGATCAGTTGTTCAAAATCTGTCAAGATTGCCGGCCTGTGTTTGTGGTTATGTTTTAGGAAAACCTTATTATCTTCATGGACATTTCATTTTCACAAGTCCGGGATTTAGGCTAGCTTAATTTCTGTCTCCCATACCCGATTGAAAGTCGTGTATGCAAGGACGTCGTTGCGCTTGTGCGACCCGTCATGTTCTGCATCACTCGCCATACGGCATGTTTTCTTGTCATGAAATCGTACGGGAATTATCACTTCATCAGAAACAAAGAGATAGTGACCTACATACCATTTATACGCAAATACATACATACCCTGCGACATTTGATATCGATGTATTTTCCTGGCATATGTTCATATATACTGACAGCACATTTAACAAATTCTCCCTTCATTTGCATAAAAGTTCTACTTATATTGATCGATCGACTGACTTGTCGAGATTTTGTAAGATCTCTAATAAGACTGTGCATTGTCACATGTGGATAACCTTGTGTAGTCTTTGATCAGACCCTAATATCTGTTACAAAGGCTAAGCGAATACACCATGACCAAGGAAATAGTGTTATCTTTTGCACGCATGGATTTTATTGCCTGCCAAGCCCAACTGTGTTTGATTATGCAATTCTGCGAGTGCAACACGCACTTCAAACGCTGTCTAACAATAACGCAATGTGAATCTCCTTTGCAGGCAAGATAGTTTCCAAGTCGGCTTCCAAAAATTGAAAGAGGGATGGAGCATGGCGAGGGCGCTTATTGTTTGTGGTATATGCTTGGGTGCAGGGCATCTAGGTTGTCAGGGGTATAAATAAGGAACTATACGCCAAGAAAACTTATTGACAATTGCAACGTTTTTGTAGTACCGTCCCCTCTGTCCCGATCACTATCAGAATCGGAAAACATGAGCCCATCAATTCCATTAGCTTCATGGTCCTGATGTTGCCGAGTAGTTTACGCAAGGTTAATAACAAGCAGTACAACTCAATGATTACAGTTGGTTGCTTGCCGTTGTTGTGGCCCTGGGTCATGGAAAACAACCGACAGTTATCCAAAATGGGGCGGATTACTTAGCATACGTTTGTCAACAAACATGCTCGCGGTCGAACCAGTTAAAATTGACGTTTTTCCCCTTTTTATCACATTTTTTTCTTTCGGGACGCTGGGGGGGGGGGTGTGATTCATGTTTCGTAACAGGGACGGTAATGTGACGAATATTATGACAATAGAAAAAAGTTATTTAGTGTTGGGTCATGATTTTGCCTTTGTAGCTCAATCCCCGCTGCTCCCATAATGAAGAATATGTCAAAGGAACAGTTAAAAGACCAACCACCAGTTACTTTTATAGGTGACTGCCAGCTACAAGTTGGGAGTGAAATTGAAAGCTGACTGTTCCTGTTTTGGTATTTCTTGATTCTCTGCCTGTTGCTGCATTTGATAGTTTGTCCTGATTGTTGGTTTAGAATTTATTCACGGATATGGGTAAGGGGTAAGGTTTTTCTGAACGATTATGTAGCTTTCAGTTGGTTCCTTGACTAGACCCTGAACATTGATAAATCCTCTCTATGTACCGTAATATAAAGCAAAGTACCTATGCTCTCAAGGGAGGACATACATTCGTGTATTGGCATGTTGTTAAATAGTCTACAGTACTTTATTGTTTAAAACCTGGTAGAAAGTAGTTAACATGGATGAGCAGTTCTGTTAAGAATGAAAGCAATGCCTTTCGGTGGTTAAGTTAAAGGAGGTCCATTCACCATCACCTGTGGTTGTAACATGCATGGTATCCCATCTTTGTTTTACATCCTGCTTGCACCGTATGTTTTCTACTGGGTTGAACTTTAACTGACTTTAGAAAATTTGTAGATACAATCAGAGCAGCTTTATACTTAATGCAACAATATCAATAGATATGCAATCAATATGACAATCAAGTCAGAAAACCCATATCCACAATACATTACAATATGAAATTACATACAACAGGTTTGAAGTATTATTATCAAATCCACTGTCAAAGAAAGATATCATCAGATTTAAACATCTCTGAATGTTCTAGCTATCCATTCATACCCTGTTACAACTTCGACTTTTGTAATGTAACAAGGAGATATTCGTGGAAATGAATTAAATGGTTATATTCCTACTTATGTCCCTGAGAGTGAAGGGCGGGCAGGTGCAGTTCAAATTATTTTTGTCCGCTATGAAAATTAAGGGCCGAATACATAAAATGGTCAAAACAAGTAGGGGTCAAAACCAGTGGGGTGTCATGACAAACAAATCACAAATATAATGATACACACACACACACACACACACACACACACACACACACACACACACACACACACACACACACACACACACACACACACACACACACATACACACATATTTATTTATTTATTTATTCTGTATACATCAATACCATGTAATTGAAGCAATCATCAATGTCCGTATTGACTCTTTCAATGTCAAGTGCACTTTAAGTCAAATTTATTAAAAAGAAACTGCTTTCAACAGTGGTACGGATTCCAGATTCACATTCTTTGTGAAGAGACCTTATATTCAAGTAGCAGCATGCATGTAGTTCCACAAAATATAATGGTCCAGATCAACAGCTTTCCTCTGTGCTCTCGGGTCTCGAACCAGCAGCCCTCAGCACCAATCACCTGGTGGAAAATGCGAAATGCACATGCCAACTGCACCAAATCCCCATTCTTTAAAAGAATGGTTCAGTGGAGGCTGACATTCGTGAATGCTGACACGGCCCAGTTCATTGTAATTTATGCAGTGCAATTAATGTAACTTTTTTCTTTCTACAGGATTTAATTATTTTTTATCTTCTTCTGATAATAATTTGCAAGATGCTTGGTTATCTTTGTGCTTGCGTTAAAATGGCACTAGCCATAACTTTAATAGAGTAAGGCAAAATTTGGTCAGGTCGTTTGAAGAATGACCTGCGCCAAAATGTTAACAGTAAACATTACATGGGATCGATCATAATGACCTCATTACCAAGGTCATCTTGCCATAGGCTGTTTCCATAACTGCACCAGCTCTGGAATAAGCTGGAGATATTTACTTTAAGTTTTGAACAATATGTCACATAGGTATTAAGGAAAATGTCCCTGATATTTGCTAAGGCATACCATAAAAATAATGACCTCCAAATTTTGCATACCATTAAAATAATGACCTCCATATTGATTAAAAGAAGGAAGATTAAATCCATTTATTTCGCTAGAATATGACACATTATGGTTATTTTGTGATAAAGGATTTCTAAAACAAATACAAATCTGATTATTTAGGAACCAAAACTTATGACCAACCAATATCAGTATTGCTGTCAAGTATTTTCTTCCACAAATTCCACATAAAACAACACATTTTGCCAAATGCAATGAAGTGCGTGTGTGTATTCAAGGTTTGTTGATGTTGAGACTATTCCCATATAGTATTATTTAGTCTACACGCCCAACTTTTATAAGTGATAAACGGCGATCAATATTTTTAGCCGACCAACTTATTACTGTGCAAGTGGCTATGTTGCATAGTCTTTGTGGTATATCTTATACTTCGGGAAACAGATGCGCCCCATCACATTGCAAAAACTACAGTATAACCGACTATGTTCTAAGCACACGTTCTGAACGACAAGAATGGAGTGCATGCAGTTGTCAAGTGATGGATATTTTTTTATATTCGACACGAGAACAGCGTAACAGCTATTGGTTAAATGTCTCATTTAATGTTTAAAGTGGTATACACACTTTTCTGCAGTGCGTTTCAGGAAATATCGTGCATGCAGTCTACAACATGAAGTTAGCCCTAATTTAGGAATTTGGCGGATAATAAACGACTAATTGGCACTGCTTGGTTCTTCTCATCTATTTGATCACTACACCAAATATGTTCTCTCCGTTAATGTCAAAATAAGGTATTCTGGCATCCTATGACCATAATCAATAGAGTAGACAAATTTTCGTGTTTAAAAGGGGATCCTCGATCATACTGATATTCACAACTCTTATGCCACTTATTGGCCTTCGTACGCAGAGCTATTCAAGTTGACTAGTAGGTAAAAATAACTGATTATTCACAAAATGCGAGTGTAGTCTCGGCCCTAAAACAACAAGAAAATAAAAAACAAAACAAACAAAAAAAAAAAACGCAAAAAAAAGATAAAAAAAAAACGAAGCAAACAAAAAAAAAGAAACAAACAAAAAAAAAATGAAAAAAATAAAAAAAACGAAACAAACAAAAAAAAACGAAACAAACAAAAAAACGAAACAAACAAAAAACGAAAAAAAAAGAAAGAAACAAAAAACCGAAACAAACAAACAAAAAAAAAAAAAAACAAAAAACCCAAAAAACAAAGAAGCGAAAAAAATAAAAATAAAAAAAAAAATAAATAAAAAAAATAAAAAAACCGAAATATACAAAAAAAAAAAAAAAAAAAAAAAAAAAAAATTATTAACGAAACAAAAACCCCCCCAAATAGCTGGCTCTGTAATTGTTATCATGCGCTTACGTGGGAAAAATACTTGTAAAAATGATATATTCCTCATTCTGAAAACAGCTTGTAAAGAGTAAGGTTGGACAGCAGGACAGCTTCCGTATCGATAGGCATAGAGGAAATACACGATATGTTGTATACATTAGTAGGAAAGAATAATAATATTAGACGATTAGAGGTAATGGCTTCATTCCAAACCGTAGAAATCAAGGTATCGTTCTGAAAGGGAGCATAGTAGAATACCATCAGTCAGTGGTTTGAGATAGTTGTAAAAATGTATGGCCATTATTGCCAACTGATTAGAGTTTTTGGTTACATTTATTATCTTGTTTACAGATTGCGCTGGGTGTCATGTGGGATATTACAAATGCCACGCAGTTACTATGCCATGCACGTATGAATGTGGCGTGCTGGTCAGTCCAGCTTATCCATTGTTTCTACCAAAGCATGAGTATTGCGTTTGGCTGATTGCAGCTAAAGTAGGCTACGTGGTGGTATTTCATGTACTTGAAGTAGATATCCCACAATATCGCAGAAACTGTGATGGTAGCCACGTGCAGCTGATCAGTATGGACCTTAACGATCAAGATGTCATACCAAGTAGCATTAAGAAATATTGCAAAGGTTACCACTACCCACGTATATATAGATCGACATGGCATCGGATGCAAATCAGACTGAGTATTTCCACCAGCCTGCGCCCCCTTTCCGTTACGGAAGAGAGAGAAAGGATTGCCAAGGGCAAGCGAGCCGCAAAGGATGCAAGAGGATTCATGGGCTTTTATCACCAAGAGAAGGCTTATGTGGAAGACGTCTACACTGCACAAGGCTCTCAAGGTTTGCATTGTTTCTATGCCGTCACAGTGAAAAGCTGAATCGATAATGAGTAGTCAGTAGGTAAACAAAATGTCCATCAGGGAAAATTTCAAGGAGGGCACTCCAGTTTGACTTGAAAAAATAGGAGTTAGTGTCTAATACTGCGTATACAACATGCATAGATCATCCGATTAAAGAGGTAGGGATATAGTAATTAAATGAATATCAAAATCATCACTAAGAGATCAACATTGTCATCATATGGATGCCTATAGATATATTTCTGGAAATTAGCAAAGTTTCTGACCTTTCTATTTCTTAAGTTTGCTTCAACGAGCAACTGAAAAACAATGAATAAACAAATATCCGCATGGAAATTTTGTGCTCATAGACTGCAAACACAAATCATACTTCAGCCAGGATTTCCTGGCAACTGAGTGTTTAGATTATTTTGCATCGAAATCCACATGCTTATAAAGGACGCGTCTAAATGCTGAAACCCAGCGGTCACAAAAAAACCTCAAACATTTTCCTAGGCAGAAACAATATTAGAAATCGCACCTCTGCACATCAAATCATTTAAATGCAGTATTGGCAGACGAAAACACAGGACCTGCATATTCTGGTTTGGTACATTAAGAGGCTGTACAGAAAGAGGAACAACTAAAGGTTTGTGCAGAGACTATCCATGTTGCGCTTTTTACTGTTTGTTAACATATTCATTTTGTCTTTTTCACATTTAATATACGTATTAAGCACGTCCACAAATATATTTCTACATCTACTGCTTGATTTTCCCCACAACAATTTTTACAAACTTCGTCTGGGAACATTTGGAGGGTCACACAGAAGTGGCTTTGGCAGAACCCATGTCTGCCCAGTAAAGTAAAGGGATGTAGAATCAAATCGGTTTGTTCGTTCAATGGACTTCCGATTGGTTATATAATATCCATTGGCCGTAAAAGTTATAAAACAGTCACAAGTGTTTTACTCAAGTCAAATGAAACAAATTCGTTACAAGAATATAGAAATTTTACCTGAAAATATCACCAGAGGGATTTAAAACCATACGCTTTTATGGTCCAGAGAAAAAGAGATATTTAAGCATGGTGCCTCTCAATAAGGATAGGCCGCTACATTTAGAGAGAGAGAGAGAGAGAGAGAGAGAGAGAGAGAGAGAGAGAGAGAGAGAGAGAGAGAGAGAGAGAGAGAGAGAGAGAGAGAGAGAGAGAGAGAGAGAGAGAGAGAGAGAGAGAGAGAGAGAGAGAGAGAGAGAGAGAGAGAGCCTTGTTTCAACATCCAGAACAAATGCTGTTTAGATATGGGAGAAAATTCTGCCCTTGATATTTGTGCTTGGTCATTTCAGCATGCATTCTAGAGAAACCATCCAGGCAGTTTGCTACTAAAGCTGGTTGACCTCAACAAAGCGTCTGTTACTTTTGCTTCAGAAATTTTAATTTGACAATTTCTTAGTTAAAGTATTTTTATACCTGCTTTACTGTTCACCATGCATACCAATCTTCTTACTGAAACGAAAAGGGTAAATATATTGTGTTATACCACATGTATATACATACACCTTACCACAGACAATATGGTAACTCTATCCATATATATGGTAGAAGCCATGTTCAAAGGTCCACAAAACCAACTTAAATGATATAAACACATGCGAAAATCCTGATCAGGTAAGTGTGTAAAACTGAATGATCAGTTGATAGCTGATAAATATAAAAAAAAACAAACAGGAATAGGGCGGAATCATTACAAAAAGATGAGTGGTAAATATGCACATATGTCTTTCTGTTCTGGAACAGCTCACTGCCTCAAACGATGGCGGAAATATGGGGACACGTGCTTTCATTTAATCCATGGCATCAGGTCATCCACAACCAAGATGCGACTAACTTGGGAAGCTGCTAGTCAATCTTGCCAGCAAATAGGAGCACATCTTGCTAGTATAAACTCTGTTGCCGAAAGTAATTTTGTCAATAATATGGTGACAGATATGATACGTAAAAGACGCAGGGGGCATTTCATTAATACTGCAGTCTATATTGGTAAGTAAAGTATGAAAATGCCATTTAGCCTTAACCCCCTTCTCTCTGTCCATATAATAGTTTAATGTGGCACTACCATTCACCTCAATCTGTTACTCATTCAACCAAATCCATATCTCATCTCAATCGGTAACACAGTAAAACAAATTCATATTTCCGTTTCCAATCCGTCTTTCTGTTCTTGCATCCAAAATACTCATTTCGGACGTCTTTCGAAATCCATTACCCAGATTCTTTGGGAATTTTCCTTTGGCTTGTCAGTACTATTTCACGCAGTTAGTCAATCTCTAGTAATTTCAGCATAGTTTATGGTTTTTGTTTTAAATTATTTTTCTTTTCATATTTGTGTACAGGTTTCCAAAATTGTCTTCTCTAAAACCACAAGCTACAAGCTGAATGTTCATCAAATGTGGTAGAAAAAATAATCGTGACTCTATCTCTACTAATATTGGGTACTTGTGTACATATATATTGATGTAAAGGTGAGCATTAGACCCATTAAAAAACTTATTGGGGAAGTTCCTCGGATGGATATCTACCTAGGGCCTTCTAATGGCCATGCTCCAGTGTTTTATTGCACCTTCTGGTTTGAAGGATCCCATTGGGCAACGTTTTTTTTTTATCAAATCCGTGGGTAAAGTGCTTTCCAGTGAGCAGTGCTGTTCATAATATCATTACATTTAATATAAATTCCTGTAAAGAATATTTGCAGATTTTACTCTGAATACCATACGTTGGGCCTTCCAACATTTACGCAAGCATGTTCTTACATGTTCGGACGCCAGACAAGTGTGCATTTTACAGCTAATCTGCTATTTAATTGTCAAACGTGGACAGTCATCCTGCGTTTAAGTGTGTTTCTGGTAAAAAAGGAGTTTCATAGGGGCTAATCGTAGGTGAGACGGTGACCCTCTAAGTGTGAACAATTAGGAGAAAAGGACTAAATGACATATTAATATCATGTATGACATGCTCACCCATTTTTTCTCGTGTAGAACTCTTCTGAACTGGACATGACGTTACGACGTAGGGGATGCAGCGATTTTTTGCACTTTATAACAGTTTATGATGTTTTCTTTTTAAAACTGTCAGAGTTATTTATCACAGAATGCCAGGGTTGTCTATAAAACGATATCGTTTACAACAGGCCCATTACACCTACCATGCGGATTGACAAGCTAACATACACTACAGGGCTATTTGCTTTATGTGATCACATATGTATGTGTCCAAGTGGTAGTCTTTGAAAACAGGACCAAACATTATCTGTGAAAGATCTAGTCCCCTCACATCATTGGAAAAGGTAGTATGTCTATGTTGAGGCTTTTTGTATCCATCATCAATGCAGCTTTGTTGAATTTACTTCTTTATGATGTTTTTACACTTTCATTTCTGAGATCGCATGGCCAACGGTTTTAAAATTCACTGGAAACGTTTCTTAATACTCCTTGTTCTGTTCACAGAGTCATTAACTTGTTACAGAATATTAGTTTTTCCAAGTTTTAATTCTAAGATTGGATGCGCTGGTTTTAACAAAAATAGTCTTCCCTCATCATTGTCCGTCTATCTAACCTAAACTTCCAAACGTCAATAAATAGATTGATTGATAAATGGATGGATTAATAAAAATTTGGCCAACACTTTTGGCCAGTCCAAAATGCGAATTACCAATGCAATCCCCATAGACTTATATCACGTAAAAATAATGAGTGCATACCGGACGACCCACATTAACTTGACTGAAATACTGCGGAACTGCAGGTTTATCACCTATCGAACATTTTGGTCAACCCTTCCACAAGGCACCTTTCCATCGTTTCAGCACACTCTGAAGGAAAACTTTTGAAACCTGTAGAACAAATTTAGGTTTATAGGTCCTTGGATATGTGCCTTTACAATCTTAAAGCAAGTAGTCAAGTGGTTTCGGAGACCTTAAATAAAGTGAAGCGTGACTGTTTGAACAAAATTGGTATGTCCCCACCAAGTTTGAATTGGATTAACCGCACGATTTTTGACACATATCAAATACGAATTGTAGATGATGCACGGACGGATGGACGACGGATGCATGGCCATACCATTACCTCAGCCGTTTGATAAATGGGCGGAGGAAAAAGTGAAACTAGTACATTGCGGAATCATACATTAACACACACAGACACACACATATGTATATTATACACATACACACACACACACACACACACACATATATATATATATATATATATATATGTATGTATATATATTTATATATATACATACATATTTAACTACATTTTTCACTTTCTTGGGATCCTTTTCAGAATACCGTTATTACAAGTTCGCTGGGGTTTTTTTTACCGTCAATTCTCTCCGGGTCTAAAAGTAGTGTCGTTTATCCGTTTATTTCATTTCAGTTTAGTTAAGGGGTAAATAAAATCGCTTTTACTAATGCAAGTAGACCGGACTACATCAGGAAATAAATATTTCCAAACAAAATCAAAAGTGCAAAGGGTTAAAATGAAGATAGCAGTTTTTTCATTTTCTTATACCAGGATTGCGATATCAAAGGGACAAAAAACAGTTTATGTGGAGCAGCGGCCAACCTGTTACGTTTACAGCATGGTAAGTCAAGCTTTCTTATTCCTGTTAAATGTAGCAGCAGTAGCCCCACCATTTTCACAACATGATTTACCAAGCATATTTATCATCATTGGATACAGGCCCCAATGTGTGGTATTTACTGCACAGATAATTCAGCTATCTATTCCTGTTTGGAATGCAGGCAAATCCGCCATGTACACTCTTTTTATACACAACATTTATAATCTCAATTTTGCAAGCACACCCATTTTAACTTTGGTTAACTGAGATGTTTGTTTAGTGCAGTCAGTGTTATTACTCAATTAACATTGGATGATATTCTTGCAGCCAGGGAAAAATCAAATCTTTGACATACTCGTGCTCACCGGACCATGTACGTGTAAGACAGTTTTCATCCCCAAAGTTTTTGCATATGTAACCATTCTTCTTATTGCAATTTCCAATGTCAACTTTTTCACCATTATAACCCTATTGTGGCTAAGGTTATTTGCCATTACTATAGTAATATAAATTTATTACTCATGTTACAGTGACAGTTGTGCATACTACGAAATAAAAAAAAAGTGGCTGTCACGCAGCTCTCGCAAGATTTCGTCCTATATATTTCCATGCTAACATTTCAGCATATCGTTAACTATTATAAAACCAATTCAGGATAGCCATGATGTCACATCTACGAATCAACATACGTCAACAGATTTTACTCCTAAGTAACACGATTAACATCGTCATTAATGTCATAATCAATGTGACTAAAATGACTAGAAGCAAAATTATACCCACTTATCAAGCTGTTTGGGCAAATAGTTGTTACTATGCCCGCCTTCAGAAAGTTGTAGACTGTGTCAGAACTCAATAAAGAATGGCAAAGATGAAGTAACTTAATTATGACAAAGTATTATGAAACAACAATTAATACAAAGTAGTTAAATGAAATTATACACTTAGATATGCCGATAATAACTGACTGCAGGTAAATATTAATCCCAGGTGAGAAATCTTTCCACTGGTATTCTCCTACAGTTCCTACCTTGCGACTTTTAATATGAGACAAGATAACTAACATATGCAGCATGATCTCACAGAAGATTTTTTGTTAACTACAAACTCAAAGTCTTAGGCCAAATTACACTAAAGTTAATGTGCCCCAGCTTAACTGCCTGCCTGATCAGCATGAAGAACTCGTATGGTACACAGTATCGACAATGTCCTAGCTCGAAGAGTTCTTGAGTTATGAAGAGAACAGAAAATTGCATTTAGATATACTGTAATCTTGTAATGTTGGTCAAAGAGATTCTGGACCTATATCTAGATCACTAATTTGCATGCGACCCATGTAAGGAGCCATGTTCCAGAAAAGTATCAACTCAACTAACATGTGCAACAAATGTATTTACACTCATGTAGCTATGCTAACATTAGACTCTTACAAATCGGAGTCAAATCAAACAAACAGATACCAATCGCAAAATCCCAGAGCAGATACCAATATAAGCAAACATTATGAGTTTAAAAGGAGGTGTACCCTAAAGGATTTCCAAGGGGATGCAGCCAGCTATTGTCGAGAATAATTAAAAATTTATGAACCATACCGAGCGATTGCAGTGGGGTTTAGAGATACAAGTACAGCTGTTAGAGATCATCATTATGTGTTTGGTCAATAATGTTATATTTTGAAACCGCCATTTTCTATTATCTCCAGTCTCGCATAAACATTTTCTGGAAAATCCTGCCTCTAACAAATGAAATACTAAAAATATAAGAATATAACGGGAAATTATGCATGTTGGCTCGTTCTTTTATGTATTGGTGAAACAGAGCACTGCAAGATATTTGGCTTCTTTGGATAACAACATAATTATAAAGCTGGATGGAAACAAATTTTAATATCATAATACAAAAACCTAAACCAAATTCTCGTAAATATTTGCAGAATTAATTACAAACAGGACGACTGAGACAACCCTTTGCTCATCTGACTTTGCTCTCACAAAAGTACGGCATTCTGACGTCTGGGATATTTAAATTTACACATTTCAAAGTGCTCACTCAGCAGTCAAAATCTAGTTTAAAAAAATTGAAGCCACCAAGTGAGGGGTTAAGTTTATGTAGTCGACCATATGACATTGAAAATTAAGTTAGGATCGCCAATTTGTTGTGCAAATCTGGCAGACATAGAGGACCACCAGGATCCCAATTCTAGCTGAAATAGGCCTGAAGTGACCACTACAACAGTAAACCTTAGTCAGTGGCTCTTTGATCTTTGAAAGTACCCATATGTTATGTACATCCAGCTTTCATAATTCGAAGTGTCCTTGGGAAATTTCTAGACAACAGGCGCAGTATGTTTAACAGTTTTTTACATAAATTACTAAGAAATTTCGAACAAAAGAATGTTTCGGACCCCCGCAAAAAGGAAAAATGAATAATAACTAAAATGTCCGAAAATCAATGAAGCGTGATCAATTGAATATTATTTATAGATACCAATCCAAATTAATTTTTTCCACAGGGTTTTAAGCCTACCTGGCTAATTGCTTGGGGAAAAAAAGAAAAAAAAAAGTGAAATAGCGTTTGAATCCCCGTTGACATTGTAATCAAGAAGAATACATGTAATAATCAACAAGTGTCTGAATTGCAAAAGTTATTACAAGTACAAAATCCACATTAACATCACTCTGAAAATATATTAATCACTTATACAAGATATGGTTCTGCCTAGTTTCAAAATACTCTAAAATCGATTGTTGAAGAAAAAGTTAAAAAGGAAAATGTGCACAATATTCATCGAAGTAGACAAACATTACTCTGCCGCATGTCCTTAAAAATTAACGCCTGGGGAGCCCCAAAGTGTTTTGATTGAAATATTATCGTGGTCAAGTAATTTTAATAAAGAAAAAAAAACACAAAACAAAACAGACAAAGAATGCGGAAAAACAAAACCAAGGAACAAAAAAACAAAACAACCCCCCCCTTAAAACACACAAAAAACCACAACCCCCCCAAATCCCCCACAGCCCTCCCCACAAAACCCTATTGAAGAAAATCAGTGGAGCAAGACCATTTAAACAAGCTTAGAAAACATCAACTCAAGATACATTCTTACTAGGTTTAAAGTGGATCTAGCCAATGGCTTTGGAGAAATAAAAACTGTGATTTGGGTATGAACGAGTGCCAAAAGTCCTGCCGTCTCATAGCTCACTCACGTCACGCGATTAAAATAACAAAGGGATTCCAGATTTTGTTCTTGAGAAAATTTGAATTGTGTACATAGGTCCAACATTCTCTATGAATCCAAAATTCTCTCTTGTCGCTGATGACACTAAAGCGATATCATCCAGAACGGGTAACAAATTATGTTTGCATAGCTCAGTTGGCTCCGTGTGTTGGACTTGTAATTGTCCTGCAGTTGACACCTGCGAAAACCCTTAAACGAATATTTATTTGCTTTTTTGTCATAATCCTTGTGAGGGTATTTTGGCCATTTATATGGAATGCCATTGAAGAAATCGAAGACGTGAGAAACGTTTATACTAATTTTTAATGCTCACTGGAGTAAATTCACTTAAATTTGTTCTCTGTAATTTTGTTTTTTTTCCATTTTGGAATGCAAGATAATACCATACTTGAATAGCTATCTGATATCAAATAATTGAGTAACATTATGTTTGGTTTATTTCTATCTTCAGATTGAGGCAAGTTGGTATCATTTCACATATATCGATATTATACAAAGGTTCAGTTTTGACATTTTTTCCATGGGCTCTTGACTCCACCATCATTATCATTTGGTAGATAAAAATGTTCTCAAGTAGACTGTACAATCGACCATAAGTTATGATTAGCTAATGACTGTGCAGCTAAAACTACACACACACACACACACACACACACACACATATATATATATATATATATATATATATATATGTGTAATGTCCTTACTTTTTCATTAGATATATATATATATATATATATATATATATATATATATATATATATATATATATATATATATATATATATATATCTAATGAAAAAGTAAGGACATTACACAATAACTAGAAGGAGTAGAGACCGATTTCAGACTCCTTTCCACAATTACTTATGAATCTATGAGGCAATTTCAAAATACAAAGTTTATAAAAGCATGCAGAAATTCAAAATGATACACCTCCACTTGCAACACTCCCTGGACCCTCAGAAAGAAGAATCAGTACTCATAGTGGCCACTTACAATTTCAAAGAGATCAACCAAGAAACTAAGGGAAAGATCATAAATACAACAAAACATACAATATTAAATGAAACGTGCTGGAAAGGAACTAAAGGTTGTATCTGAATTACGTTTAAGAAATATATGGTCAGTGGTTTGTGCTAAGAAATTTGGAAAGTACTTGTGAATCGACGGACACAAAGATGAACGCAACGGTGTTAATCAGTGGAGCTTTGTAGGCTCATTTTACTGTAGTAATGCCCAAACTATAAATAAGGCGCTGGAATCAAGGTAATTTTTAAAATGTTCGTATTCAGTTTCACCACAATGGATATATACTTTCTGGTATTCACACAATTGAGGGATCCTCTTCTTCATTGTTGAAACCGTGACATCCTTTTTGATAATTTGATCTATTTGACAAGTTTTCAAACAGGGCCCCCATAATATTTGTTTGATTTCTTTGAACAGGCTTGCCTTATTCTGAATTTGTTCATATGGGTGATTTTCACCCAAGTTTAAGGGCAAACAACAGCAGCTGTGGACTTGGGTTTCTGACGATTACCTGATAAATTGTGAAGTGTGTATCCGCCACTTTAATAATTGCGGCTATATCTTTGGATTGTATTTACTCCTTGGAATATACCAGCTATATATTGTACCAAGGCAATGGTTAAATGAAGAATTTATGCTTCTGACGATTTTGATGAAAGAGACAAATATACAAAAAAAAAAAAAAAAAAAAAATGTTTGGAAAATAACAATGGTCATATCAGGATGCCTGATTGGCTTCACGGCACTACAACACACATATGTCTTCATTCTTTTATTAATAATCAAACCCAAACAAAACCATGCTAGTGCGAAGTAATAACCTTCACTTAGTTTAAAATGAGGAACTTGTCATCCAGGTGCCAGAATTGATATTCTTTCGACCTAAAAATGTTCGCCCTATCTTAACGATTAGAGAATGACGTTTCAACATAATAAATCTGAAGTATTGCATGTATTTTTACATGGAATTGTTTGACACTGATGATGTAATATAATATACCCTTCATCAGTTCAAAATATAAAGACACTTAATTTTTCATTGAGTAAACATTGTACGTATATCATGTATCTTTGCAAAAGTAGGTCAGAAATGGACCTCAAGGAAGACAGCAACACATATCGGGCGGGTTTGCAACGCCGTAAAATTTGGCAGCCACAAGTAAATACATACAAAGATTGTGTTATGATTGATAAGAAAGGTTTCAGCCTGCAGACCACGTGGGTTACAGTTTCCTGTAATTATCCAGCAACAAGCACCTTTATATGTGAGAAAGGATACAGCCACAAAGGTTTGGATATTTAAAAAATATTCTATTTCAGCATTTTAATTTTTTTTTTCAAAATTAATATGCTAAGTGAAAAATTTCAAATACGTTTTAACAATCACTTTGATTACAAAGGCGTCTGTCAGAAACAGGTTTGATAAAATGACATGAACATGGATCAGCACGATTCTCTTGTAGGTATAAGCAAGTAGTTTTTTTAATATAATGTCTTTGATCTACGGCAGTGCAATAATGATCTATTTTCGTACGGCTGCACGCTGCACCTGAATGTTATTCCAGTTTGCACACTTAAATAGGCATTCAGGTACTATTAGAGTTCCTTACTGCTCCACTTTAACCAGGCCAACCAGATACCCAAAACATGCTTTTAACACTAGCCCTCCTAAATCATTTCACATTTTCAAGACGCTCAAATGACAGAGTTCCTTGAAGGCAACGTCGTCAGTTTAGCACCCATGTTGGACTTGTTATTGTTATTGTTAATTTGTTACTTTGTGGACTTATCAATGACGAATCAGGATGTTTAAGGATATGATTATAACTAAATGACACGATGGCCTTCGTAAATTACTGATAAATCCAAAAATAAATCACAACAAGTGAGAACAACAGTGCAAATGTTTCAGCATTAGCCTCGAGCGCTGATTTTGGAGCATATTTTGGCGGAAATTGTAAGTGCCTGTTATGTAAGTCAAATTTCATCAAGAAAAAAATCACAGTAATGTTACGACCCCCCCCCCCCCGCCCCAAAATGAAATTGGGAAACCCCCGATCAGCACATCTGGTGTTACCTGTGGATTTTCCAATAGTATTTATATGATCACTTGCGTCAAATGCCAATCACTATATGTGGGCCTATCTATTCAGTCAGTTGAAAAGAGATTTGGGGGGCACAAAACTAAAAATAAAATCACAACCTAAACAATTTTTGTGTAACAATTTTAAGTCACATTTGGATTGCCGGATACAAATTATTGATTACATGAAGCTTATTTTGTTAGACCAAGATGGTTTTTTAACACATGGAAATTATTAAAAATGGAAGATTTTTGGATCAAAACACTTAATACAGCTTTTCCCTTTGGACTCTATGACAGAATTTTAGGCTTCGTTGAAGTTAGGAATTTAAAAATTGCAACTCTTGGGGGTAGTCACACCTTTTCATAGCTTATCGGGCTGATATTCAAAGAAGAAGAAGACGTCATAGACAAAGAAAATCACTGAAAATCAGGAAATATTGGAATGTGGATACGAAACACCTTGTTCAGAATTTACTTCAGGCTGATTCTACAGGTATTGATCAATTACATGGAGCTCCTAAAGCACTATGATTTTGAGATATAGCCATAATCAATGGATATTTGGGTATTACTTTTTCTGAAGACACATTTCTTCAACATTTTTTGAAAATGTGTATGCTTACACAACAACTATTCCGAAACCAGATTCGAATAAAAAAATTGATCAAACGGTTTGCAGCTTTCCTTTCAAACACAAAATTATTGTTTCACTGAGCATTCAGTCCCTTTTCAAATTAAAAGTTGTTCGTCACATGATTCCAAGAGGAATGCAAAATAAATGATCACCATTATTCCCTATAGATAAGGCAATGACATTGGACACAGTATCATGAATTACAGAAATTCTTGCTCCAATTACTCATGAGGATATCGCAGCGAATCAAACTTGTGACTGTATGTCTACCAGAAAATATTCTAATTGTGTTGATATATACCACAAACATGTATTCACAAGTAATTTGGATATGATACAGAATTCAATTTTTAAAGAATTGATGATTAAAATTACTTGGGCTAATACAGCCTATGTCAGAATTCTACACGAAGAACGTGTGCAATATGGACAATAGTACTTCCATATGTATAAGGGTAAGAGAGTGACATTTTAGCCTTTGGAGAGTAAAGACTTGGGACTGCGAAATAGGGTAATGTATACTTGGAAGTGGTTCTGCTCAAAAAGACACATAACAATAGAGAACTTCATCAACTATAAAGGAATGGTAGAATGTCTTGTTTAGTGTCATTCGTACATCAGTAACATTTACCTATTAACGGAAGTATAAACTGTAACTTGCTATACCTGTCCTACAACAATATATTTTGTCCCACAAGTGTTATTGATAGACGAAAGGCCAAATGGAGTGACATTAGGTGGTCGGCAATTGAATCTTTGAATACTGTCACTTGCTATTCTTCTAGTTTAACAAATGAGAGTCACAAACAATGTCCAATATTAGGGAAGGCTCCTGGTAGACAGTGACGCCTGTTTAACTTTTATATATTTTGAAAATACCGCTTCTCAGTGACTGTAAACTATAGATAGGTTCTGCATGTGAAATATTCAATGGCTGTACAAACTGGCAGTATTTTTCGCTTGGCTTCAAAAAAATTATTGTAAGTCAGCCCCTGGTACAATACTGTAACTCTTCTTGTACACCTTCATGCCTTGGATGCTCTATGATACACACTGAATTACTGCATCAAAATATTCAACCTTAACATCATGAATTCTTTTCCTCATGGCTTCAATCATGATTTCATTCTGGCAGAGTTTGACCAATTTATCTAAATTTACATAAACTGCAGTTTTCACGTTTTTTTAAAAGATTTATTTGCAGGAGTAATTATTTAAAGGCAGTGAAGCCCTTCTCCAAATTCCCGAAACCTGTTTCCATGGGATCATGGAAAATAAAAAAAAAAAAAAAAACAATAGATGGGGAATAGAGCGTGCCACCCAAGATTAGACTGTCGCCTGAAGATATAATTGCTGTAGTATATAGTATACTGGCCCACAAGGAACCTAACGTGGCGTCTTTAATAACAGAACAACAGAATTCCAAGATATCTTGATATCGGTATGTTAGTCTGAAAAGAAATTTAGAAAGAAATTGAGGCCTATGTTGTCAGTAAACGTCCCCAAGGTACAAATGTGAATGTGGATAGCCCCAGCAAAAGAGCCATAAATGATGTTGTCTGTGCCAAAGAACCAGCACTGAAATGAATCAGTCAGAGTCTTCAAATAAAAGTCTAGGGAACTAAATACGTTAAATACAGCCTGAAAACAAGCAACAAAAGACATTTTCATGTGAATTGATTAATGATCTTCTGATAACTTTAGGCATAGAATCTTGATATTTATTTAGGTTTGGCATGCATATTCGACATCATTTTGTGGAGAGCACAGTATTTCAAAGTTCAAAGTTTGAATAAGAGTTATGATCTTAACAACTGGAAAACTCACAACATAATTCATAGATATATAGTTTACATTTCGTTGTACAAGACATTCATTTTTGCAAATTATTCCATATGGTGTCATGATTTAAGGCTTCCTCTGAACATAAAACACAGCAGCTGTTTTTGCTTGAAATGCATATCATGTTTACCATATGAAATGCTTCAAATGTAACAAAGTATTTACCAAAGGTATCTGATTACCAAGAGACATAAATAGTACTACTGCATTTGAGAACCACAGGTACTTGATCAGCTGCATGCATGAATTTAAGACACCAACATAATGGAGCATTATTATATAAATATATCAGCTCCGTGTAAATCTTTTATTCGAAACAAAAAATGATTATAAAAATATTACGGCAAGATAGTTGTCTGTAACTATGAACTAGCCTCGACTGTAATGCTGTGTTCACACTGCGGTATTTTTCCTTTCGGAATTAGCATTCGGACTTTAGCACTTCCGAAAGACATACGAAAGTTCCGTTCCGTTACCTGACTACCGATTAAAATGCGGTTTGATCGTCCACACTGTCATGTGTGCTTTCGGAATTGATACCGAATTGGCAGGTTCGCACATGCGCAGATCTGTCGTCACTGTAAACAAAGCGGACAAATAGTTATGGGCCTTCACAGAGATGTTTTTCGAGCAGTTGTTCAAAGTCTTATGTTCAATTACATGTGGCAAATATATAACAAACAACAGGATGACATCTATGCTAGACGACGTGCATGCCTGGCAGCAAGACGCCGACGAAGACAGCAATTGTACGCCAGATCTGCTGCCCATCGAAGGCGATAGTTTTTATTTCTGGCATTATCGCTCAGCCTGGTAGGACCCCTTGCCCCGAGTTATGAACGACAAGGGTTTGCTCGTGCGTAAATCCCATTATTTACAAGGGCGTTTATAGTACAACTTGTGTGTTTCTTGTTTACAAACCGAGAGGAAGTGACTGGATCTGGGTCGGCATATGTGCGCATGCGTCGAGTTCTACATTTGGGAAAACTTGCGGATGTCGCGTTCAGACACGCTCAAAAACTTCCGAATGTGGATGCTACCGGTAAGCATTCGGTAAAAAACCACCTCCCCATGCAGGTTTTCCTTTCGGAAGTAGATTTCGCATTCTATACGGATCTAGGAAAAATAATATGTAGTGTGAACTGCACTTTCGGATGACTTTCGAATTAAATGCAGTAATTTTGAGCTGTGTGAACAGGGCTTATAAGAGTTCATGTGGATCGGAAATTTTCCGAAAAATTCTTTTAACTGAAAAGCAGTAGAATGTTTAGGCTTCATTTAATTCAGTGTCCAAAGGAAAAAAAGGAGCAAACTGATGTCCTGATAAACCAAACTGAGCAAGGCTTCAGCATTAGTATATGGTCATTAGCGTGCCTTAATAAGCACTTTTGCCGAATTTTATTGACAATAATTTGTTGGTGGTTATTGGTAAGTGATGCTTGAACCATTTAGTGGAAATTGATATTTGCCCTGAATTCTTCCAAGTCACATGCGCGCGCAAGGTCAATTCGTCTTTTTTTCCGGGCATAAATTTGTAACAAATCCCAGCAACCATGCCCTCTCGTGCATTGCTGACGTTGCTTGTTACGTCAGCAGTCAGCACATTGTGTTTCATCGATCTTGCTTTCATAAACAAAGAATAACGTGAAGTCTGATCTTAGAACAGCACGCGCCGCACGCACAGCGTGATAACCAAAGCTGCAAAGCTTATTTCCGTTAAAAAATAAAAGGGGGGATGGGTCTGTCACTTGAGGCGTTTTTTGATATTTCAGTTGATCAGGTTTGCTTGTTTAAGTGAGGCCATTTTCCTTCGTCGGGCATGGACTAAACCTGCCAAGCCTTCATGGTGCGGGCTTAGTTAAACGTCCAATCCTCCCCAGAAGTAGTTAAACCCCTAATCCATCATTGAAGACAAAACTAATTAAATATCATTTTGCAGTAGCAATTTCTTTTGTTCACCAGAAAAACACTACGCAGGGAGAGTGTTCATCAAAGAGTGCCAACCCAGCTATGAGGGAGAATTGTCCTTCAGAATTGCGGACTATACAAATGTGGCGAGCTTTGTCATTCATAGTATATGCATGATGAAGCCTGCGGCTACCGCACGTATGCCTTTAAAGACCTACAGAGGTCGATCCAGACAGAGGCACAAGATCTGAGACTTTATTTCGCCTATCTTATTAAGCATTTTGGGCAAATGCCAGTGCATTTGTTAAATGTTATTCAAATGTGCAAAATGGTCTGCCAAACTGATTTGCATAGTGATTAGTTTATAAAAAACATGACCCATATTCATAAGTTTCATGCCATCAATGAGAGCCCAGATATTCAAGAGCTGCCAAAACATCAATAATGAGACAATTAACGTTCATAGGTGTCATCCACCTGCTGAGAAAATACCAAAGGGAAATTAACACATAAACTAGTGAATAATGAGACAATTAACGTTCATAGGTGTCATCCACCTGCTGAGAAAATGCCAAAGAGAAATTAACACATAAACTAATGGTAACCCAGGTCATGCCACAAACGTTCGCTCATTCTTTCCAAACAAGGAATTATAACAATAGGCACATCGGCCTGATGCACAATATAACATGCCTGTGTCTTGTACCCGTACTAATTTTGCATGAGTGGTAACACAGGCTATAAAGACTCTCTTTCTCTTGCATTAGGGCGTAACATTGCACTATCTTCTCCTCTTTACCAAAATCTTGTTATCCTGACCTGTAATAGAATGGGATGACGGATGCATCTTTAATTTTCAAGTTCTCCCAACTCCTGAATTAGCAAAAATACTTAAAAGATTTTATGGCGAATTGAGAAGAAAGTGTCGGCACCGGGTACTCAAAATCCGGACTGGTTAATGTCAGGGCAATCTTGAACCCTCATCTTGTATCAGTACGAGAAAACTTGCAACCTAACATCATTAGACACACACACACACACACACACACACACACACACACACACACACACACACACACACACACACACACACACAAGAAAAAATCTACAAGCAAACCATGGTTTCAATTTACTTTTGAAAATATTACGATGAGAAGAATGAGAGGGAAGTGAAGACAAAGAACCCATCCGTCATACAGTTTGATTGAGAAATGTACATGAGACTTATCAAGATCACATGCCCCAGGTCACACAGCTTTCCTTGGCATCGGTTGGGCACTTAGCGCAAAACCCATGCCAAGGAAAGCTGTTGACTCAGTCTTAATTCAAGGGTGAAAGAGTTAATTATGTGTTAAATCTTTCTTGCATGGCTTCAAGTGTAGTGTCATGATTTTACCCTTTTACTAAGATCAGCATAACGTAAGACTGAAATGAAATATTTACCACTTTTAGTTTCTTCTTCAGAAAAACTGAAAAAGTCCTGATTTTTCACAAAAGATAAGACACATGCACGACTGGTAAATTGAAGATCAGATACAGGAAAAATTCAGTAAGAATGGAAAAATCACACATTATGTATCAAAGACCAGCCAAATATGTTGCATGTTTCTGTGGTTCGTCAAATATGGACTCCTTCCTTACACACAATAATGTCACTTTATTTGTCCGCTACCTTAGAAACTACTTTTCTAACTTTTCTTAAAGATTGTGATAATATAAAACTCAACATTTTGTCTATTCTTAAAACCTTGTCAATAACCATATGGACACCACATTTATATTAATGCACTTTTACCACCACCTGCTGATGCAGTTTGTCACCCTATAATCTTCTACTCAAAACTTTACACTCGGGGCTAATACCAAAGGTTTTCATACAAATGTTGTCTCCGATGTGGCCATTTTTAAATTTGAGACCTTTAAATATTTCACACAGGATGCTTTAGAAATTTCTGAAAGATTGTTCACATTCAGTTCTGTTTGGATGGACTTCATCATGTTGATACCATGCAACTATACTTTAATTGATTATTAGAAATTAGTAGTCTTTAGTTTCCCCCCCCCCCCCCAAAAAAAGATAAATGTCAACCAGCAATTTGATTCTGGTTCAAGATATGGCATTCTAATACCATTTAGTGTATGACATTATTATTACCCATTAGCGTGAGAATGACGTCCTGCTGTGACGTTATGAAAATTTTCGTGATAAATCTATGACCAGTAAAATGGAAAAGTGTTTCGGTGGCAGGAGAACGTGAGTTTTTCATATATGTCTCAGAATGTGCATTAAGATTTTTTTCTTGTTTAGTGCAATTTTGTATTTATTCTATAAATGTATCAAAGTTTTCAAACCCTGTTGTTACTCTACAACTCTTGACATTCCAAGTGCATCATAGTTTTAATAATCACCTTACTGGCATGTGAACATAAGTTGCGAGCAACCCTGCACCCGACTACATTACATGTACTCACAGGAATGCACCAATGCGAACTCAAAGGTAAATTACTATTAATTCAACAGTGAAACACCAATGATATATATTCTACTATGCACATTCGAGGGAAAGCTTAAGGGAGAATTACAATAAATGCAACGTACCAAAGATATTGATCATTATGAGCATTTTCCCAACAATTTAGAATTATATATATATGTATATATATATATATATATATATATATATATATATATATATATATATATATTGTATGTATGATTATATGTATGTGTGTGTCCTCCACATGCGAGTCAAATAAGAATTGTCTTTTGAAATCAGCTTTTACAAGGGTGGTTATGGAAGCTACTCCTGAAAGCAACGCAGTTCTTCATGAAGATATCATCCAATGTGATAGCAGAGAATTCATTTATCAAATACATTGTTGCGATGGGAAAAAAGACTGTATGAACGGAAATGACGAGATTGGATGTGGCAAGTAGCTTGAGTTTTTCTTCAAGGAAAGACATTTAATTTTCATATTACAGTTCATAAACATTGCAGATATTATTAGGACCTGGATGTGATGGTTCTAGATGCAAAATTGGATTTATATGAAAATACTTTTTAAGATGGTACTGCCTTCATTGTAACCACTCATTTGACATTCCGTTTTTATCAGATATGTAAATGAAACATTAGAATGAACAATATTTGACACGCCGGAGCTTTTGACGACATACCATGATGGAGGGGGTGTCAATCTGATTATTCTGCAGAGCAGGGGACTTCAAATGTGATATGCTTGTTGAAGCATATATTAACCACAGTTGAACATTCTAATACTTTAATTCTTCCTTCGTAATAAGTTATGTTGCTTTGCCAGGTCCGGTTTGTTCTACCTCGTCATTTCAATGCAAAAATGGACAATGTGTCTCACTAAGTGTGTATTGTGACTTTCGCAACGACTGTCAGGACAAATCAGATGAAGAAGATTGTGGTAAGAATTAACATGAATCTATGACTAACAATTTTCCCTGATCCTGATGAAATTTCTGAATTAACTCTTTATCACCCGAACACATATTAGAGTGTGAAGAAAAGTATACCTATACGGTTGTAATGATATCTGAATTTTCCACTTTGAACTGAAAAACCAACAAAAAAAAAACAAACAAAAAAAAAAAAACCAAAAAAAAACAAAACAAAACAAAACAAAAAAACCCCCAAAAGAACACCCCCCGCACCAAAAAACTTTTAAAGACTAAATCAGACAGTGTCATTAACATATCCACACCGTAGTCCCAATGAAACAAATCCAAGTCAATTCCGACAAAAGGCAATGCTCCTTGGTATGTATTGCTGAAACACGTAAATTTACAGTTCCTGTTTGCCCAAAAGAGACCAAAACGTAAGTGCAAAGGTTCATAGGGTCGAAAAAGCCATGTCTATTTTTAGCATGACAGAATGTAAAAAGTTTTGTTTAAAATTATAGGCCTATTTCAGTAAATTGGCTTGAACAGCATTGTATGTATGCTGACTGGGAATTAAAGGTGCAAAGCCCTTATTCTGTCTGCCGTAATTTTCACCTGTGTAGTGTTGCGAATGATACAGACTGAAGTAAATTTACATGTTTCTCACTTAAAATCTTTCAGTAAAGAAGGATTGCCACACCGGATATAAAAAATGTGTTAATGGTCAGTGTATAAAAGAGTCCAAGTTTTGTGATTATCAATTTGATTGTATTGATAAGTCGGACGAAGAGGATTGTGGTAAGTATTGTGATTGCAGAGTTGCTCATATGTTGTCACAAAAATTGGCTTTAGTTTTACTGCTGGGTCATTTGCAATTATAACTTATATGATTATGTAGGTCACTGTGATATTTACAAATCAGGTTTGAGCTCACTTTATGGCAGACAGTAGCATGACGTTTGGACAGAGGATAGATATTGTTCACGTAAATTTATATTCAAAGAATTATTTGAGAACTGAAGACGGAAATTGTAGAATGGGGAAATAGATAGCTGTTAAAACTATTCATTGTTTATTGTTAGCCATGATCCAAACATTTTTGTCCAACATTTAATCCAGACTAGACTGACTCAATCCTCATTTCAAGAATATTCATAATATCCTTATATGTATAACGCAGGTAGGGGTGTATCTCAGGTCTTCAATGCCACATTTCGGACTGATTGAATAGATTTCCTTAGCACCTTTTGGGAACATTGCGACCAATGCCCGCGGAGGGAAGCTGTTAACCTGGGCTAATATATTCTTTGTGACTATATGCGTGCCGGTACTTGAGTGAAAGGTCTTTTTACATGGAACATTAATTTAGCACCTTTATTCTGAGTCAGAACAGTTAGCTATTGGTACCTTGACTTTGGTCGCAAATGGCACCTAAAGAGTTAAGATAAAGTACAGTCTGGTCCTTAAATGTCAATTGTCAAATTAACAAACCTTAGGACAGTTGCTATCGACCCATATATATCATCTCAATCAGTCAAGGTTGGAAACTGAGCACAACTGGTTTTCATTGATAAAAAAATTTGCGTACTGATTTTAAGCAAATTACAGATAAAATCCATCTGTTTTTCGACGATTTCAATGGGAAACGTCGTAAATTTTACATTGTGTTAAGTAAATGAAAAACATCGTATCGTAAAACTTCGATAATTAAGTTCAAATAGCCGAACAGCCGTTAATACAGCCTTTATTGAATTATCAATAATAAATTTTCAACTGAACCTCCCCTTGTTGGGCTGAAGCAACGTAAAAGGGTATATAGTAACCAATTAATGTAAAATGCCTTGGTTTCAGAAAACATTATGAAATGCCAAGCTAACCTTAGTGACACCTGCTATAATAATCGCTGTTTACCAAAGGCAGCCTTCTGTGATGGATATTTGGACTGTCCAGGTGAAAACTACGAGGATGAAATGGGCAAATGTGACAACTTTTTATATCAAGATCGTTTTACAAGTTGTCTTGAGTACTTCAATGAAGGAATGAGGGAGTCAAATGTTTTGTATACCACAATCCAAAAGTGGGGAGATAAAAGAGGTATAATGGTTTCTGTATTCTTACAAGACGCTGTCTGGCACAGTGTGGAATCGTTTAGAAGCATTGGCTGTACACCATTATTACTTATTAGGAATTAAATGAGTCGCAAAAGAAGGTAACATTATGCAAGCTGTTTCTTGTTGAGGCATGGCTTTTTATGTTAGGACTCATTCAAGTATTGCAAAATGATGGAATCAAATTGTTTAAAATTTTGTTCAAATACAAACTGACTCAAGGTCAATGTAAAAGGATAACTTACGTTTTGACGAAGCTATAGGAAATCAGCCTTTCGGACTATTTGTTAGAAAATGCTGAAGCTGTAGGGTATACAGTAGAAATATGCAAGTGTTTCAATATCATAAAAACTGTGTAGGATCATTTGGTTTTGCATTTGTAAAGAAGATAAGGATGGAATTACTATGATTCCTCTGAAAGGGCAGGTGTATGTAGTGTCTGGTACTTTTTGTTGTTGTTGTTGTTTCATTTGGCTAAAATGTTGCTTGTTTTTTGGCATGTTTATTATCTTTTTATCTTGTCGATACTAAACATGTAGCGGTGATTTACATCTTGCTAATATTTTATCCTAGAGCTCTAGCTACTGTCAAACATCAATAGGAAAGTACCTATGGGGTTTCTTTTGCTGTTGCTTTTTTGGCTTTAAGTAAACTTAAGAGAACAAATTAACCGAGGAGAAGAATTTGAATTAGCCACTGGCTAGTTTTCCAATCCTCATTAAGAGAACAAAATGTATTAACAAAAACAGCAAGTTCACTTAGTGGGTTATAACCTGCTAATGGTGAATCTTATCCTCGTGGTTTTTATACGTAAATGAGGATTTACGTATGGGATTTTGGTTGGACCATTTGAAATGTTTTGAAGTGTTTTTTTCACTCTAAATGATCTTTCTTTTTTGCACTTAGAAGCCAATATCATAAATAAATCTCCAACACTTTTTGGCAAATTTCACAGACAACCCGTGGAAAACGTAGACCTTCGTATAGCTAACAAGTAGCACAAGTTGTTTCTATTTTTATGCTTTCTAGAACTTTGCAGTTTTACTTATTCCAAACTACACCTTGTGTATTATTTAAACTTGGCATGAATATGCCTGGACTGAATCTATGCTAAGTTTGTGCATTTCTTGTTTTCCACCAAATTAATGAATTTAGGAATTTTCACGGAGAATATATATACATGTTAACATTTCTACCATACAGATAGCAAACCTGGCACATTGGCTTGCATTTGGGTACGGGTGGATCCTAGACCCATGCCTTCTACTAAACACAAAACGAAAACTTGCTATACGACTTCCTCTGGTGTGGTAAATCTCTAATTTGAGTGGCCCTGAATAGTAAAACTACCATACAGACTTATATTTTGGTAACAGTGGATCAAGTCCCCCTTCATTTAAAAAATGATGATCCCAGTACTGTGTGAGGGAGGACCAATATCACAACCAGTGTTGATAGCCTCATAAGAAGGCTACTTTGATATCATTCTGAAGGCTGCAGTTTCACTTCAGCCTGCTTATGGTAGGTAAGCTGAGCACAAGATAGTCCTGCTGTTTTGGGGGTTACTTTGAACGTAAAAAGTTTGTTGTTAAACATAGTCTTTATATTGCCAACCTAAACTATACATGTTGAAAGAAGGTCAATATTATCCTGCTAACTGCGTTGCATCATCATCATCGTCATCGTCGTCGTCGTCGTCATCATCATCATCATCATCATCATCATCATCATCATCATCATCATCATCATCATCATCATCACTACATCATCATCATCATCATCATCATCATCATCCTTAGTATTATCTTGCAGTGTTCTTTTCGGTCGAATGTGACTTTAATGACCCCGGGTATGTTGTGAACATTATACACCACAGTGAAGAAACACCAGTAGTATTCAAAGAAAGCAAACACGGCAATTGGTGGAACACTCTGAACATAAAATATCCCTTAAAAGGTACATTCCATGAAAGCTTAATTCAGAAGGCGGCAAAATGTGAGCAGTATTTGAAGATACAGTGCAAAAGGTGAGATACAGGATGCTATTATGTGACACTATACATTGAATCAATAGTAATTAATAACTTTTTTAATGTATTTTATTTCTAAATGCTAATCAACATAGAAAACACTGTTAACAAATTTAGAGGTCCTGCTCAAAATTCTGAGATACCCAAACCGTTAATGACAGAAGTGATGTTTCATGCTGAATGGAGAGCTGTAAAAGAAGGCAGGTTTTCCAGGTTGTGCTGGACATAGGTCAAGGGTGCGACCAATCTTTTCTAGAAGCGTCAGTGGGGACCAAATCAATACAAGTACCATCTGAGGCTGAACTAACCTGATGATTATTCCCCATGTGTTGCTTCAGTCAGTCATGTCATATGTTGTCGTTGTGCTATGTAAGAAGAGCTTCGAGTTGAATTTGTGCTAGTGTAATGCATGGAAGGACTGCTGAGTCATTGGTCTATATGCATCATGTCATCTGAACCACATTATTGTCCAGTGTCAACATTTGCCTCTATAAATAAATATATATATAAAAGCTATCAAGATGCTGAATGGTCTCTCTCTCTCTCTCTCTCTCTCTCTCTCTCTCTCTATATATATATATACTAGGGACTGACCGAACCCGAACAACCGAACCCGAGCTTACCGGGTTTCAGGATTGAAGCCGGGCTCAGGTTCGGCTTTTACAGTCACTAAACATTCGGGTTCGGCTATCAGTGTCAATGTTAGCAATGAAGTTAAATAAAAATGTCACTGAGGTTACTTTTCGTACTTGTATTCACTTTAAACAAAGCAACAAAAGATAGTTTGCAATTGCATGTATCACATGGGTTGCATTAATCGCCCTAATTACATAATAGTGACACCCCTGTGCATAAGGGTAACAGCTACTAACCCCTGTCAAACGTTTTCATGTTTGAATTGCTATACTGAACCTGAATGGTACCCGGTTTGGTACCGGTAATGTGTACCGAGTACTGAGTACCCGGTTCGGTTTCAAAATGCATTCTCGGTCAGGCTCTAATATATATATATATATATATATATATATATATATATATATATATATATATATATATATATATAGAGAGAGAGAGAGAGAGAGAGAGAGAGAGAGAGAGAGAGAGAGAGAGAGAGAGAGAGAGAGAGAGAGAGAGGGGGCATGTTTGCATTGTTGCAGGGTGGTCTATATTGTGGGTCCGAGTTAGTAGCTCGGTGAAGGGAAGAGGGAAACGATTGTGCACGTTTTGTTTTCATCTGCAGCATTGCTAGTACTCAGGGATTCACCCTGAAGTCAATCTAAGCGGTTATAGTTACAGTAGTACACCCCAGTCAATTTTTTTGCACGCAAAGGTATGCTAGTCGAGTCAGCATGGTGTCATCTTGACCAGATTCGCACAACCTGTGTTCAGGGTATCGTCGCCATAGTGAGGATGATTTTCGAAAAGGCGGCAATGAACAGTGAAGCGTAAGTATGCGTGATTTAAAAGGTTCAAATCAGCGAAATATCTCTGTTTTCATCATTTTTTTTGTATCGTATGTTCATCGCAGTAAAAATCCTAAAACCAAACCCTGCTGATTTTATGTAGAGCAAATTCATTGTTGGAAATTTGACATAAGGGCATTCATTATCCTAATTCACGTGTTATACGGTCCATGTCTACATGGTGTTTAAAGCATTGACTCTCACGGCCCTATGTTATTTTTCTTTATTATGCATGTGTACATGATGACCCATAACTCAACCTGCATAGGCTTAGCACACAATTCCTGCGAATTGGTTGCAATACAATAAATGTTAAGCCTAAATTATTTTGTTACAAAATCAGTTAACCTTAAATTCTCTATTTACATGATTAACAAGAATTGTTTGTATAGTAAATTGAAAATCTTGTGCAGATGATATGCCTGGGGAGACCACGGAGGATGGAAAGAGAGTTGAAAGCACTGCTTTGCACAAATTAGAGACTCCTATAATAATAATGATGATGATGATGATGATGATGATGATGATGATGATGATGATGATGATGATGATGATGATGATGATGATGATGATGATGATGATGATGATGATAGTCATACTGTGGCTCTCCCCTTAGTCTGCAATAGTCCTGCGTGACACTAATCTATATATACTTTCCAATCATCTACCTCATCATATCATTTTAATTCATATCTGTCTGCTACCTTATTTATGCCTTTGACCCATCTGTTTTTTTTCCTGACAACCTTATTCTAAAATTTCCTGCACCATCTGTCTTCACTTACTGATTGTAGATATTCCTAGTACTCTAACTTTGCTTTGGCAATCCTGTCTGTGATTTTTACTCCATCTTAACTCTCCTGGGACTGCTTCTGTTGCTGTACATGGTGGTGCTCCTGGCACCGTTTAAATTTACAAAGGTGTACAGCTGTTCATACATACATCTGTTGTGAAATTGTGTGTTGTATTGCCATGTCTTCCCTCCTTTGGAAGACTTTTCCAACTTTTGCGAGGAAAGATTTCCAAAATCCACACATATATTTATATATTTATATATAAATATATATATAAATATATATATACATATATATATATATATATATATATATATATATATATATATATATATATATATATATATATATATATATATATATATATATATATATATATATATATATATATATATATATATATATATATATATATATATATACGTGTACAGGCTCCCAACCACGTTCTGAGTAGTCACCCGCCGACGATCCTTTGATTTATTTGCGCTTATACAGCCTATGTCAAAATTTTACCAAGAAACCTGAGTAATATGGACAAGAGTACTTCTATATGTATATAGAGAAAGACAGTGACAGGTTAACTTATGAAGAGTAAAGAGTTTGGACACCTGAATATGGTAATGACTACTAGGTAGTGGTTCTCGACAAAAAGACACAATTACGATATAAATTCTCACAATGATGATAACGAGTGAAGGTGGGGGCTCTGTGTAATACCATTTTTATTCATGCCACAGTACTTGGCTACGTGTAAAAAAACACAGTTATAAAATTAATTTCCTATAAAATGGATAATTGGTGATTTTGTTGAATTATTTTTCTATAAAATAAATATCAAAAGAACAAAAAACTATGAAAATGATACACACAATTCCCCCAAAAGCTTTAAAGGTATGAAGTGTGTCCTGACCGATTCAATAAATTAAATATAGGATATTTTCCTCAAGATGGAGCATTCATAATTGAGGTCTGCAAAAGAATAATGTGAGTCGTGTAAAAGTAAGATGGTCAACTTTCGAAGACGTGGTTGTAGCGATACGCAAAATGCCTCCAGATGTGGGGTTCAGAATGCTACGAAAAGTCTCATTTCTCGCGAGGTAGCAAATCAAGTCACTATATTCCTGGTGCATTTGACAGCTATCGACGTCATTTCAACCGAAGCTCAGCAAGCATGGTCTGAGTTCATAGCCTCTTCATTAGTCATTGGCCGTCAAACTTTCAGCCATCAAATTATTGAATTTGTACCAGAGATGTTTGAAGCACCAAAAGCATATGTACTCATTAGGCCACTATAAAATTGTAAGTTCTCACAAAACATACATGCATACATTTATTTATTTATTTATTTGTTTATTTATTTATTTATTTATTTATTTATTTATTTATTTATTTATTTATCTATTTATCTATCTATCTATCTATCTATCTATCTATCTATCTATCTATTATTATTATTATTATTATTATTAATATTATTATTATTATTTTGCAGTGTATATGCAAGAATTTTCTTGGATGATGGTTCTACTATTCAAGTACCAGCAAAGCAGAGTGTGATCGATTATATACATTCTGATATAGGTAAGGAAACAGAGATTAACTAGAAAAGAAGATTTGCTTCAAAACAAATCTCTCTGCTTGCCTTTAAAACTTCACTTTATATTCCATTAAGCTTATGGCTACATGAAACTATCAAAGTTCAAATGACCTAGAACTTTTAACATTAGAGGTCACATGTAAATTACGAACAGTGTCACAATACCTGCAATTAAAACCCAAACATGAACCAAATGAGATAAAAATTGAATAAGTTATGGCTAGATGAATATTTCAAAGGTCAAAGACCTTGAACTTTGACCTGTAGAGGTCAAATCTAAATTTAAAAAAATTGCAGTGTTTTAATAGCTACAAATTTGGTCCAACAAGGTTAGAATTTGATTAAAATTACCAGAGGTATCGCTGGATGAAAATTTCGGAAGTCTAAAGGACCTAGACCTTTGACCTGTAGAGGTAAGATGTAAGTTACAAAATGAGCAGCCTTACAAGAATGTTAATTAATTAAAATTAGTTTGATTACCTGTACCCATAATAGTTTTGGACATATTCGAAATTTAAATTTTCGAAAGTCCCTAGTTTTGCATAATTTTCAAAACCGTTGAACGTCTTTACAAAATCTCAATACTTCATGTATGGAGGTACAATCATGTGAAGTTCGTAGTAGTTTCTACGTGTAATGAAATGTGGGACAGTTTGCCCATAAAGAAAGAAAAAAGGAAGGACGTAAAGAAAGATAAAAAGAAAGAAAAGACAAAATTGCCTGTAAGGAAAGAAAGAAAGAAAGAAAGAAAGAAAGAAAGAAAGAAAGAAAGAAAGAAAGAAAGAAAGAAAGAAAGAAAGAAAGAAAGAAAGAAAGAAAGAAAGAAAGAAAGAAAGAAAGAAAGAAAGAAAGAAAGAAAGAAAGAAAGAAAGAAAGAAAGAAAGAAAGAAAGAAAGAAAAAATGTCTTATTGAATATCACATATCCCCCTTGTGCACATACAGGCTAGGCAAATGGGAGTACAGCATTTGTTGACAGAAATATACTGCAAACATTTAAAGTTCATCACACAGAATTTTTTATGGTAAAATCTGGTGTAATCTGAAAATTTAATTTCAGATTTGAAATTTGATTGATAACAAATAAATTTTGTACTTTGTCAATGTGATTGATGACAGATAAAATTTGATTTCCTGCATATCGTGTTTTGGGTTTTATTTTGAAGACACTGCCAAATTTTGGGAGATTGTCCAAGGATTGAAGAAGCATCCACAGTGTAAAATCGTCAAACACTTGTCTTCCAAAGACAAGACCATACAGGAGAATTAGACATAACTTGATATTGGTTCTACCAATGAGACTGTGTGGGAGAGTACATTACCCGATCTTCATGCAAGCAAAAATAATACAAAGACATAGTAGACCAAAGCGTTGCCAAGGAGACACTACTAAGTACATCAAAGGGTGAGGCTACCCCAGGAGAGGTTTAAAAAAATGTCAGACTTACACAGAGAGGAAGGCATTGGTCATCCTGCGAATTGAGCTGGCCCTAAAATTTCAAGGCCTGCCAAACCATGCCCTATTGTGAAGACAAATTTGCAGTGAACTGGAGAAAAAAAATAATAAAGTAACGGAAGAGCTGGGAGAAAATAAATGAAACCCTCTCTCAAGAAAAAGGCACAAGGTGGTACTTGACCGTGACGCTAAAACCGGCAATGTTTGTAAGACATTTGAATAAATGGAAGAAATTGATTTTTTTTTGGGGGGGGGGGGTAACAAAGCGTCCATACGGCCAAAGTTTTGCTTGACTCTCTCAAAGAAGGCCAAGATCCTTCCTTTTTGGCCGTTTTCGATGATGGTTATGATGGAGCTGGTGCTAGTTCAAGTGTACCAAGTGATACAAAAGATACCAAGAAGTCACATCAGAGAAAATCTCAACAAGATCGTAATAAGAAAAACAAAGTAAAATTTTCCATATAAGAGCAAGCTCTGGAAGCTATGACAGGACGGTTCCATCATGCTAAAACATTCTCAAACCAGTTGAATGAAATGAAGAACGAAAGGATGGGGAATATGGATAAATGTGCAGAAATTGTCTCCCGATCTGCTCACAAAAATACTTCAAAGACGACGTTTTAATGGATATGGCAACACCTTCCTAATCTGGAGATTCTAGATGCTTCCAAAGTATAATTATTCTGGAGACAGCAAAGCAAGCTATTAGACACGTGGTACACTTGAAATCTTTCAATATTTTTCCAACTGGTCTTTCGGAGGTAAATAGACTTGGGCTTAGTTAATTATTTACCAAATATGCACATTGCTTTCTAATGGTAATATTTAAAAGATAAAAATATACATTCGGGCCACATGCAAAGATGATGGTCATGCCAGGTGGCATATTATGAAAATATGAATATCTAGTTAAGAAGTACAGTATATTTTTTGTGATAGATCTGTTTCAAATGTTGGGTTCTTTCCAATATGTGCAAGTTTGTTGATGTAATAAAGTAACAGAATTTGCTGATAATTATACAAACATAGAGTGACAAAGGATTTGCGATTCAACTGTTTCACCCGTGGGTTTAATTGATTTTCCTTTTATCTGGAGACAACTGTGTTCATCCGACGTGTTAGTGAGTACCTAATTAACCAAATAAACATTGCTTTGTCTCAGGGATAATTGTTTACCTCCGACGTTTCGGTGAGTACTTAATTTTCCAAATAATCATTGCTTTTGTCACAACAATGTGTAAAGATTGTTGAAATTAGTGCCTTATGCAACGTTGATGGTCAATTTAGATAGCAATTTATAAAAATATTATGTAGTCAAGGAGTTTTTTTCTGATAATGTGAACTTTGAAATGTGTTCCAATATGCAAGTTTATGAAAATATTAACAGGTATATAATTTGCTCATAATTGTTAAGTCATGCTGTCACTGAGGATTTAGTATTCAAAAGCTGCATAGCATTCCGTCTAATACATACGTATTTCGTTTATTTAAATTCTGCTTGGTAAAGCAACGACACAAGTTATCAAATGTGTTTATTTGTCAGCATATTGTGTGCAACTGGCTAAAATTGCTGCTTTCTTGCCTTATGCAAGGTTGATTTGTTTACCTTTTCTTATGACAAGAACTGTTCAATGTAATGTGTTCTTTGCAATATGCGAGTTTGTTGAAGAAATAAAAAAATGACACAATTTGTACAAGATTATTGAAACATGCTGTTACAAAGAGTTTTCCATCGAAATGAAGCAGAACATGGAAATGTTTTAATTTATTTCAATTATCTCCCGCACAAAAATGGGGGATGCAGATGTGGTGATAACAGCCATCCTTTTATCTGTTTTTTTCTGTCCCTCCCTTCCAGGTCCGTTCCCTTGTTTAGCGTGAACATGATAAAATTAATAACCAAAATTCACCTCTTTTAAGAAAAGATGTACACAGACTTTAAATTTGTTAGAATTCTGTGATTTCTTTTCTGGAAGCAAATACTGCATGATATTGTGTATAACCATATTGGAGTAAGGGGATCAATTTTATTAAAAGGTGCAATCAACAAACTGTGCAGTTGATACGCTGAGTCCCAAACAAAACATTTTCTAGCACCAAGTATATCTCCATTCTGTGCTTCCTCATACAGACCAGAGTTTCGAACCACTGTGTCATCCAGGTCACCAGGCGTACACACTCGTGATGATCCTCCATTCTGCAACCACGATCTACAAAAATAAATCAACAGGTAGCCAGAGATACCCAGGAGGAGGACTGGTGTTTTTTTTGTTTTATTCAGTTTGTTTTATAAACAGTTTGGAACTGAATTCGCCTAAAATAAACAGTGCACGCAAATATATTTGTGAAACCTATGTGTAGTTTGAGCTTTTTAAAATTATGCCGACAGAAAGTGAAATACATGATTTATCCAAAATTCTACTCTATTCTATACCATTCTATGTCATCCCATTCTATTCTATCCTATCCTATTTTATCCCATACTGTCATCTAAAGCAATTTTCTCAGATTAAATCACTTTTGTGTATATTCTCATCCAGTATATATATGTTCATAAAGTATTTTCAAACGTGCGGCTGTGACGGCGACAAGCCCATAAAAGTTTACGTGCTTGTTTAAAATTCGCTTTATCCCAATCAATGGGCAGGCACATTGATGCCTAACTAAAGTTCTCCCGATTAATCATCATGGTAAATTATGCCATATAGACTTTTTTGATAATATTATAAAGGATCGTATGGCTAAAACCATGCAGGTTGTTGGTCAATAAAATTTAAAGGGTCACTGATACTATTTAGAATATTGACTGTAAAGAAGAAATTTCACTGACAGTTTAAATAAAAATATAGACATTTTGAAACTAAAAGTAACGTTACATCTATTGTATACATCTGAAGGTTAAAGCAAGATATTTGCATCGCCAGAAAGAATACAAAACAAATTTCTTACAGAATGCGAGATTTCATTCTAAAATCTGAAAGAGTTGGTAAATTATATTGTGTATAGTTGAAATAGACACCCCGAAGAGATTTGCAATTGGATGCATGTGCCAACAAAACTGAATTATTTTTTTCCTCCGGTTTGTGAGCTTCAGTACCACCAACTTCACTCTACAGCAAGTGCAGGTCTGGAGGGCTCTTAAAGGATGCTCCGAGACATCCGAAAGTGTTGCTTAACCCTTTTCCCCTTGAATTAAGACTGAGCCAACAGCTATCCTTGGCATGGGTTGGGCACTCTTAGTGCCCAACCCATGCCAAGGAAAGCTGCTGACCTGAGGCATGTGATCTTGATAAGTCTCATTTACATTTCTCAGTCAAATTGTTTTTCATGACTGTAAAAATTAGTTTAAAGCACTGAAGCAGACGACATTTGACCACCAGCCGGTTTTGTCCGGTTTGGGCGGGTAAGGGTTAATATCAATCCATATTAAAACTTGGTATCGTGTGTTCCACGTAACGCTGCACTTTCAGTTTAAAAGCATGCCCTCCCATGGAAGAAAAGCACATCTTACATTTTGTGCTCAACCATACTGGCCGGATGTAACGTGAAAGAATCAGAAAGGAAAACACAGAATGTGCTTGGGTTTAATGAAAAATCAAGCCGTCAGCAAACTAAACATGCACATTTCACCACTCATTTGACATTTTAGGTAAAAGATTTCCAATGTTCAGCACAATCCATGCTGTTATCACTGGCGTTAGTCGTGGCATCTGTTGTGAACATATGAAAGCGTGGGCCCGACTCGGCCACTTGCTGATTGGACAATCAGGCCAACAATGGAATGCATAATTAATTAAGGTCCGGGGAAAGTTCGGTACAAGTCGGTATGAACTGGTATATTTATAGATTGCTGACCCAAAACATCAATATCATCATCAAGTAAACATTTTTGGACGATGATTTGATTCACAATAAGTGTAATTTGGATCCAACTTTGCTTTGACAGGCTGCCACTTCATGTGGCAGCCAGAGAATCCTTTGTAGTACACGGAGCTACTATCTGTGCACTATAATCACAATTGAACGGGTCTGGGCAAGCAGAGTCGTTGACCAGAACCGTTCAATTGTAATACACAAATGGTATTCTCGGTACTTTACATGACGTCATGTAAATTGACCAAGGGTAGCTACAGTCATAACAATCTAAGGCAGCCCTATTTTTGTAACGCTGTGCTCCATTTTGGAAATCAGCAACGTCAAAGAATTATATCGAGACTCCTGCAATCACGCACATATCAACAATTAAAACCATCAAATGTTCATCCACCACATATATAATTGTTTTCAAACACTGTCAGGATTGGCCAGTGTGGTATCATATTATATCCATTGCTAATGCCTAAAATCCCCGCGTTTTATCAAGCCAAGTCAAGGCTAGGTTGATCACCGTTCTCCACACATGTCCCTTTGGAATTACCCAGATTTAGGCCATAGCAAGGACAAGGCAGCTGACGCCTGTCGATTCAACCTCAAATTAAACACTATTCTGTAACTTTATGTTCTTTCCTTGTTCGTTTGTCACTTTATAATCTGCTTCTGTGTTTAAATTCCTCCACAGTCCAAAATTTGCACAGAAACAGGATATAAAAACTAAAGTGCAACAATCTCAGTTGGAACGTTGTCCCGCGAACAAAAAATAACGTGATCTAGTTTACTAGCGCATCAAAAAAAAACAAAAAACAAAAAAAAAAAAAAAACAAAAAAAAAAGCAGGGTGGGATTGTAATGCTGTAACTAGAAATATCTTCCAGTTTGAACAGTGTTAGTTCCTAGTTAAGCAGAGCAGTCATAAATGGGCCTACACCAATTCACCTCCACATTCATGAAAAGTGGACAATATAATGCCACATTCATTACCTCGATTATGCCAAAGTTGCAATACTGCAAAGAGCAATTCATTGTTAATTGTTACCTTTCTGTCCTTTATTATAGTCAGAAATGACTATTTGTGTTATCTTATGTGGCAATATATGTAATGATTAACACCTCCTTGTGGAGATGTGGCGTATCTCATCTGCTGCTTAATGAATTGATAAGCTAGGCTTTGCTGTGAAGAAAACGTTGACTGTACACATTTTGCAACACAAAGCTGATACGTTTTCTCATACAACCCACATTGTTTGTAATTAATTATAATAAGTATGTATGACTACATTAATCTGTATTTATTTTCATATATATAACTTACATGATGAGATGATTTCCTTTTCGCTTTGACCTACAATTTGTGTGTGTGTGTGTGTGTGTGTGTGTGAGTGTGTGTCTGTGTGTGTCCATTAATTAAATGACAGGGTGTAGAATTTATCGCAGTTTCTAGGGAAGCCTTTAAAAGGAGCCATTCCATTAGTCCGCTGTTCAGATTTTTGTTCTTGTTTCTGTTTCAAGCAGGCCATCAGATATTGGGTGAGAGCAGTAAATTCAACAGCCTTCAAAAGATGGTGATTGTATGTGTTGATAATATGTCCGTGTGGTTTCACTCTTTTGTCAGGGTCATTATCTCTCCTCAGGTTAGGTTATATATATATATATATATATATATATATATATATATATATATGTGATGCTGGTATTTTTTGTGTAGATACAGGTAAGCTAAAATGGGAACTTCAAATTAAGAAATTGTTTTGTTGTTGATTGGCATTCATTAGTAAACATTATATTGTCCGTTTTGCCCACCATATGTTAGGAAGTAATAACGCTGTTGGGTTTCAGGTGGACTGAGAAAGACTCTTTCTTTTCATTTGGAGTGGGAGATTTGCAAACTAGAAAATCCATGAAGAACCTAACAAGCTGGACGGATTCTTCATGCAACTGTTCTCTGAATAAAGCCTGTTTGTCCGGCATGAAAAGGTAACTATACGGAAAAAAGTTTTTCTATCATAGTCAGGTTACTGAAATTGTAAAATGTGTGCACAAAATAAAAAAGTGTAAGGCAGAACTATTTAAAGCTCATATGTCGTTGGCAGCATTAAAGCAACAGAAATGTGAACTCATCGTCACATCAGAGAAATGAGAGAAACATGACGCAAGAGTTATTAAGATACTGAAAGCACAAGGAAACTAGTATATAAAGAGACAGGTGCATTCTATAGATGCAGCTCCAGTCCTAAGTTTAGTGTTTGATGCAAAAAATCTTCTAACATGTTTTATTCAGTAGTGCCTGAAAAAAGTAGACCAGAAAATAATTAAAAGTAACAATTTTTTTCTTCTCGTGAAAGAAAAAGGGTGGTGTGTTCTCATTAATATTTGTTCTCACTTTGCCTCTTAATTGTCTCGCTTGTTTGATTTTAATCAGGAGGGCCGCTAGGGACGTTGTGGCTGTTAGAGTGCAAATGTAGCGAAACTGTAGAAGAGGCTGCTTTACAGTGCCACCAGAAAGTTCCTCAGGTACTACTTGTGCAAGGGACTCCTGCAGAAAACACTGTTAGGAAGTTTGATATTAGTTGCTCAGTGGTTCCACTGGTGACCCCCCCGAGCTTTGGAGCAAGACTTTCTGCCGGGACTGTAAGTGTTGAACCTGTAGTGGATTCAGTTGAGCCAGTCCTAAACAACAGGCCCATGGTCTCAGCATTATAGTGTGCCTGGTGCTAAAAGAATGGGAAGAAACAGACTTTTCCTTTGCCAGTGATTCATGCACATCTCTTGTCTGGGGTGCTGGGCTGCTCCTTTTCCTTTGTGTGTCAAAATAGTTTGGCAAAGTTATTTACTTTCCATTTCAGGCTTTCATCTCAATTTTTGGTCAGGATCTTTTCCAAAGCTGATCGCATTCTGACACGATAGTGCTTTGTTTGCAGACCCTGGTAAGGTGGGCGGCTTGCCACACATACTTTCAGCTCGGATCTTGCTTACCAATTGAGTGCCACAGTTAGGTATGATCCCCATACGAGTCTTTTTATTTCCTAGAAAGTCAATCTCAGTCAATGAGTTGCCATTTGAGGTTAGCCCAAGATGCAAATTCTGGTCTGGCACCTTCTCCATCCCCATTTTGTAATAAACAGGTTTTTTCCACTGTACAGGGATCCCTTTCTTGAGTATGGCATCACCGAGTTCTCTTATGCTGAGCTTCTAGGACATTTTTAATGGAATGCTAACTAATGGCATCGACCAATCCCATCATTTTATGAAGAGTCTTTGTTCCAGGGCAAGAAAGAAACTGAATGTGAACGGATCTGCCTTGTCGAGTTGCAGATGCTG